>LZPO01117560.1:10138-46925 GCA_001675575.1 Neotoma lepida
GCAAAACTAGGTGTGGTGTGTGGTGGAAAACATCTGTGAATTCAATACTTGGGAAGTTGAGGCAAGAGGAATGCAAATTGTATACAAGCCTGGGCTACAAAGTGAAACCCTTTCTCCAAAACACTGGTAGAGGGGAGGAGACAAAATTATGTCACTTGTGATAACATGGATGGTATTGGAGGTCATTACATTAACTGAAATAGACAAAGCACAGAAAATCCTTCAGGATCTCACTCATATGAAGAATCTAAACATGTTGATCTCATAGGAGGTGAAAACAGAATAGTAGTTAGCAGAGACTAGGAGAGCAGGGTAGAGAAAGGACAGGAGAATGTCAATGGATATTAAATTAGAGAAGAGAAGTTTTGGTGTTCTATTGTACCATATGGTGATTACAAGTCATGTTGGTTGTACTTTGAACTTCAAAAAGCTAAAAGACTGTGTCTGCCATAGAGAAATGATAAACCCTGTCTTGAAAAACCAAAACAAACAAAATAAAAAAAAGAACTCCACAAAATATCATGAACACCTCATAAATAAATACAACTTTTATATTTAAATTAGAAAAAGAGAAGAATGTCATCTGGATGTCTCATTTCTCAGATTAAATACATTTTTAAAGCTTTTAATGAATGCAAAAAAATATATANGCATAGGTTTGTTTTTCTTGAAACAGGGTTTCTCTCTAGTCAAGACTAGAACGGATTATGGAGCCCTCTGTCCTCAAATTTTTGGCAATATTCCTGCCTAAAGCTCTCAGCTGCTAGGATTACAGATATGAGCCTAAGCCTGGCTACAGTTCTTAAACTTGTTTTTACATACTCATAGAAATTAATAATTAGTTAAAAGTATATACTTACCATTTAGAAAAAACTAAAAAAAACTTGTGAACTAAAGTTGAAGCTGCTGCATTTGGATACAGTTGGCAAGTTCTGGCAACTAGCATTGCCCAGGAGACTCCACCAAGGAATCCCAGCATATTGGAATAAATACCACGACCTATGAAAACAAACATTTGTTAATTATTATTCAGATCTATTATGCTTAAAATACAACAGGATAACTTCATTCATTCATAAGACTGAACACAAAATTGAAATGATAAGCAGAACATCACATTAGGCTCAGAGTCAGTTAGGAAACTGCTAGTTTCTCTTTTTAGCTCTTCTGCTTTGTCCTCTAATGTACAATAGCCTCAATTCCCTGTTTCAGTGTCAACTGTCCTGATTGATTGTTGTATGATATTTAGTTTGCGTTCTGACAAATAAAGCTTGCCTGGAGATCAGAAGGCGGAGCTAGCCACTAGTTAACCTTAGAGGCCAGGCAGTAGTGGCACACACCTTTAATCCCAGCACTTAGGAAGAAGCAGAAGATTAGGAGTTCAAGGCCACCTTGGGCTACATGAGATTGAACAAGTCTAAGAGAAACAGAGCGGGGAGGTGGTGGTGCAAGCCTTTAATGCCAGCACTTGGGAGGCTCAAGCCTTTGATCCCAGCACTAGGGAAGTGGAGACAGGAATATAAGGCGGGTGGAGACAGGATCTCAGCCACCCAATCAGTGTGAGGGTTTGTAGAGACAGAAGCCTGGCCCATTCGGTCTGAGATTTTGTAGAGGTAAGAAGTCTCTNGTGGCTCTCCTTCTCTGATTTTTCAGCTTTCACCCTAATATCTGTCTCTAGGTTTTTTTATTGTTAACACTAATTAGGATCATACATCAACTGATAATGCTACTGACATTATTACTAAATCCCCCACCCCCATTTTGAAATATCTGGAGTTAAAGAGAGAAACAAACAGAAAGAAAGACACCTGGCAGTAAGTAGGTAAGAAAGAACATTTCACTAGTAGTAATTACATACATGGGTAGTATTTTAAAACCAAGCATAAAGTTGGCAACAAACTTCAGTATTTCACAGAATTGGACACCTCTCCATTGTAAACAATACACAAATGACATTAGACTCACTTGTAAAATGATGCTTTCACAGAAGTCTGTGGGAAACTATTACCACACCATTAAACCTCCTATGTCCTTACTATACATTATGACATTATTTTATGTCTCATATAGAGGTAAAAAATCCTATGAAATACCAGTTTAGACATGTTAAATATAAAAACTGTGTAAAAACTGACAAAATTTAGTGTTTAGTTTATAAGGAGAGACAAAATGTTCATGTTGTGCTTTTAATACAAATTACATTATCCTGACTATTCAAGGCCACAGNCAAATACCACTTGCTTTAGGCCTCCTCAATTCACATACCATGAGACTGACTCATTTAAACTATATAATTCAATGCCTTTTGGTGTATTCACAGCTGTGCAACTACCATAATCTCTTCTAGAACATGTTCATCATCTTCAGAAGAAACCTTCAACAGCCATACCACCCCTTTCTCTGAATCTGAAGACCTATGCAACCACTCATCTACCTTCTGTGCTTTATAGATCTGTCCTAATTATGGACATTTTCATATAAATCAAAGCATACATGTTGTCTTTTGAGTAACTTCTGTCACACTCAACAGAGTGGGTCAACAATCATATGCTGTACCTTTTATCATTACTGCACTCCTTTTTACTGCAAAACAGTATTTGACAATGTTGACATACCATGTTTGTTTATTCATTGTCAGTGTATGAATATGTGACTGTTTACTCTGGCTATCAGGAATGACAATACTATATATGTATAAGATTTTTATATGAACATTATTTTACCTTCTGTTGGGAACTACTTAATTTTCAAGTCAATGAAATAAAACAAGTATAAAAATTCAATTCCTTAGTTGGACATTTCAAGTGTTTACCAGCCACAGAGTTAACTGGATCTGACAATGACATATAAAACATTTCCACAGTCAAAGTTTTATGGAGAGATCTGTAGACTATGTGAAACCTCATGCCTCAAGTACAGCAATGCTTCAGTGTAGTCATGAACTAAACAATGTCGGTCAAGGATGTACCACATACATGATTTGGGCTTTAAGATTGTAATGGGGATGAAAAATGTATAGCCGAAGAAGAGGTTAAGAGAAGAGCGAACACCAGAAAAACAAGAACCATCAAGAAAATTCATAGCGATGTCGGGCTGGAAATGAGGCTGGTTCTAAGTCCTGTGCTCTAGTGAGCATCCTCAATGTTCCAAGGGGTGTTGGCAGGAGCCACCATTCCTGCCTGTATTTGTGCCTGCATTTTGTTTGTTGTTGTTGCTGTTTTTTGTTTCTTGCAACAGGGCTTCTCTGTGTAGCTTTGGAGCCTGTTCCTGGAACTCACTCGGTAGCCCAGGCTGGCCTCAAACTCAGAGATCCACCTGCCTCTGCCTCCCAAGTGCTGGGATTAAAGGCGTGCACCACCACCACCACCCGGCATGAGTTTTGTTTTTTAAGACCAAGTTTTGCTAGTCTTGAATATGTGACCCTCCAACCTTAGTCATGTCAACACTGGAATTATTGGTATGTGCCACCATGCTCAATTTGTTTATGTTATGACAAAAGAATTAAAAAGCTTTAAAAAACTGAGTTTACAAAGAAAAAAATTACAGCTATGGTTAATTTATTATTGAAGAAAAAAACTTTTATAAATCAGTGAGACTAAAATATACAGTGTTCATAAAGTCTACATTAGTGGACATTAATGTCCTGGGCATTTACAGTCACTCACTACTCACTCAAACCAACTTTGGGTTCAGCAATTTCCATTTCCATGTGTTTCACACAGATCTTTTTTTGTGTGTGTGTCTGTTGTATCTTACTGTGTTTAGGTATCTTCTACATGAAAGTACTTAGCACTGTATTACAAGGCCTACATTATTCATACATTAAAAGACTCTATAGTTTTAGAGCCCAAGTTTACAGTAGGCTGTACCAAGTAGGTTTATGTGAGCAGTCTATTTTGGTTGCATGGCCACAAAATTACCTAACAATTCATTTTTCAGACCATTATCATATTCTTTTTCTTTTAAAAATTGTGTGTTTGTGTATGCAGTACACATGAACACACGTGTATAGGTATGTGCACATGCAGGCCAGAGGAGGCCTCTCGTGTCCTGCCTGTCCTCTCTCCCTGCCTGATTCCCTTGAACTTTATCTCAGTGAACCTGAAGCTAGGGTCACAGCCAGCAAGCCTGAGATCTTCCTGTTTCTAACCCTATGGTGCTNGGGCTGTGGTTACAGGCACACACAGCCATGCCTCGCCTTTTGCATGTGTGTTAGAGATTCAAACTCAGCCCACGCAGCAAGTGCTCCTATCTACTGAGCCATTTCCTCAGCCATCATATATCACCATTTTTAAGCAGTGTCTGAATACAGTTACAAATAATACAGAATCAGAACTAGGCATAGGGCCTTTTATCACACAAACACACACACACACACACACACACAATCTACACATGGAAGGACAGAAAGTCACACACAGACCATTACACCTGAGAAACAGCTTTTCCAAGTTTACTGGCCATCAACCCTCAATAGCATCAGTAAGGTCAGAGTCTTCGTATGTGCTTCAATTGCTGTCAACAGAAAATTAGAATTTCAGAACAGACTCATAAAAGACTTGGGATACTTACGTTTTGCCCATAATTTGACTGCTCTTAGGGTGAGTCTAAAAGTTTCTTTATTTGGCACTAAGTGCAAAATTTCATCAGTAACTCTACACCCTGAAAAAGACAAAACATTGATTTTTCACTAAGGAACAAAACTCAGTTAATTCAAATGGTCTCCTAACCTTCAAACTCTCAAATGATAAAAATATGAATAAGTCAGGATGCATTTCAAAATTTGAAACACATGTGAAAAGGTCCTTTACTTTTGAGGAATTTAAAGTACATGGGTAATGAAATCCAGTGTTGAAGTAGAGATGGGTCTGAGTTCCTTTTCAGTTTCTTTTACATCTGATTTAATCACAATGCCTCCAAGTTATAAAACTGCTATTGTTTCAATACAAACCTTTCCACAGAGAAGCGTAATTTACTATTACATTCAGGAAAACAAAAAATAAAGTGGGCGTGGTGGTGCTCATCTTTAATCCCAGCACTCAGAAAGCAGAGGCAGGCAGATCTCTGAGTTTCAGGCCAGTCTGGTCTACAGAGTGAGTTCCAGAACAGCCAGGGATACCCAGAGAACCCTGTCTCAAAACTCAAAAACAAACAAACGAACAAAAAAAACCCCAAAAATGTAAAACAAGAGACTATAAATCAGTGGTTCTCAAACCTGAATAATCTGTGAGGTCACATCTATTTTTATAAGAATATTAATCTTTCTTTGCCACTTTCACAGTATGTTAACTTTGCATTGATGGGATAATGGCAATGATGGCTAAAACTACTGTTACCTTAGAGGTCAATCATGGCAGTGGCAACAATGCATCTTTACTACTATCACAGTTAAGAAAAAACAAACAAAAGGAAAGAAGTGTGTCATTTCAGTTGTAGGCTAAATTATCTGTTAAAGAAATAGCCAGTTACTTCAAATTATAATTGGCAGATAAACAAGGTTACACGGTGGGTATTCAGTAGATAATCTCTGAAAAATAAACTAAGTTCCTTGCGTCAAGGAAAACAATGACACTATTGTGGATAAGAAAATGTAAGCTTTTGCTGGGCGGTGGTGGCGCACACCTTTAATCCCAGCACTGAGGAGGCATAGGCACATGGATCTCTGTGAGTTCGAGGCCAGCCTGGTCTACAAAGTGAGTTCCAGGACAAACTCCAAAGCTATACAGAGAAACCCTGTCTCGAAAAACCAAAAAAAAAGAAAAAAAAAATAAGCTTTCAAGTTATATTAGTTATAAATCACTGTATCTGCTATTGTGAACCTGACAGCTTCTAATATTTTAAAGACTCTCATGAGGGAATTGGTGCTAATATTAATTAATCAATACAATTTAAAAAACACTTAAAACAAAACCTGTGATAATATTTGGAAGATAAAAATAATTTTGTGAACAGTTTCCAAATAGTCAGATCACTGGATATTAAATTGACAAGGTAATTCCACTACTTTTCATATTTTACCAAAACTAAGATATTAGAATACAGGCTGACTATAGTAGCAAATAAGGCAATTTGAAAACAAAATCTATTTTAGATATAAATATATATTAAATTTATAAAGGTTACTTCTAGTGAATTATAAATATTCTAAACATTTGTTTTTATTTATGATGGTAAATATTGGCATATAATAGAGATGAACAAATGTATTTTGGGGTTCTCAATACATGTTAAAGGTTCAAAGGGCTCCTGAGACTAGTAAGTTTATGAACCTCAATTCTAAACTTAATTTTTCAAATAAATGATACTTTTTAGGATGTTTAAATGTGATTATACTATTTTTATAAAGAAAACTATTACTTTAAATCTTCTGGATTTGAGATGGTATGCAAGGCCTCTCACACACTAAGCTTGTGCTCTAAAACTGAGCTGTACTCCAACTATTCTTAGTTTGTTCAAGCCTTAAAATAGTCCATTAATAATTCTGCAAAAAGGCTCTATTTACTTGTTTTCAAGCAAGCATCTAAGATTTCTTTAGAAACTTACCATTTAAGCTGCGAATACACCGTATATCAAGGCTTCTTAAGCGAGAGTCGTCTCTTAGATCTAAATTATCTGATATGGTTTGTATTGCCAGTCTTGCAAAGACTAGATCAATCTTTGGAAAGAGGTAAAAAAAGAAAAAAGAGACAAATATTACTTTCTATTCTTCTCAGCCCCAACTCCAAACGTAGAAGGTTCCAATTATTAGTTTGAGACATTCTAACAAAACATCCAAAGGCCTATGAAGGTGACCTAACGCAGGACAATTCCTCTAAGTCTATGAAGGTGACCTAACGCAGGACAATTCCTCTAAGTCTGAAATAGAGATGGAAGATCTAACACACGCTCACATTCACTCCCTCTTGATACTCAATGAAAGGATTAGGAAAAATTGCTTTGTTTTTAGTTTAGTTTGTTTTGATTTTATGGCATAACCTACTAGGAAAATGAGACAAAAGAAATAGNAGCAAAAGGCATGGAAGCTGGAAAACAGGTGGACAGAAGGCAACAGACCCAGTAGACCTAAGAAAACAGATTTAAACATTTTATTCAGAAAATAAGGACAGGTAGCTACAAATAAATACACAAATTTAAAAGAACATTTAGAAAATACATAAAGTATTTTTAGAAATTAAAAATAGGGCAGTGGAAATCATTACAAAGCTTGAAAAACAAGAAAACACCAAAAGGCAGAATAAAAATATGACGATGTGGTTAATAAGTGAGAAAGAAGAATGTGTGTGTGTGTGTTTGCGTTTTTATTTATATTTATAGAAAGCTGTTCTCTTTTATTTATTTATATTTATAGCAAGCTGTTCTGGAGACTCAACAGACAAATGTTAAGATTCCATGAAAAAAGACACACGTGGGAAATCCAAAAGAACTCAGTAAAAGTTCTAAGAACTGAAGGAGTTTCCATACTAAAAAAGGACTATTGCATGCCAAGCACATCAGTTAAAAACACACACCAAACCATAATGTCATCATAAATTCTACAAGTATGAAGACAAAATAAAAACAAAACAACTAAACAAGACAAAATTGGTCACACATACAAAGAAGAAAGACTAAAAATGGTATATTTTTCAACAGCACAGAAGCTACAAAACAATGAAGGCCTTAAGGTATGTAAAAAATCATTTCCTACCTAGTATGACGTACTCAGNAAAATTATGAATTCAGTGATTTTTAAGGAATCTTTAAGGAATTTTTAAGGAATTTTTAAGAACTGAGAAGACTTTTCAGTTCTTTTTCAGGAATCCAATGGATGAGCTCCAGTAAAATGGTACCATATCTAGAAAGAAGNAAATTCTAGAGTAGGAATAGAAACTTTCAGGAAGATGGTAGAGAGAACACCAAGATGCCAGCTGTGCCCCAAGATGGGCAACAGTTAGCTGAGATGAGAAACAGGTAAGAAGATTTGGTGGACATTTTCTCAAGAGGCTGATGACTCTCAGCTTAAAGGAGATTCTGACAACCAGAAAAGAACGGGTTTAAATTAGACAGAAGTATAACAACCACACTAGCAGAACTAAATAATCACTAACACCTGAGGAAAAAATGTTATAGAGCAGAGGAATNGTAATTCAGTACACTCAGTACTGAGCTTTGAAAATTATTTTTGAGGTAATAATGTAAACAGAACACTGCTCCAAAAGAAAATTATAACAGAGCAATTATTTTAGATGATTACGGGATGAGGGAGGTTGTGTACAAAAAGCACGAGGGGAGAGATGGAGGCTGGATCACTGTCCATGGTGAGTGCTCAAGAGAAATGGGAAAGAAGGTGAAAAGACTACTACTTAACTCTTTAAGCTGTGGTCAGTGCCAGGCGAGCTGGCACACACCTGTAATCTTAACTCCAAAGAAGACAGCCGGAGTTACACAGTGAGTAACTCCAGTAACATTTTGAGTTTCAAAATCCAAGCCCAAAACAAAAACATGCCAATGCCAAGTCTGATTTTGAAACAAAATTTTCAGGTTAAATATTTCACTCGTCAAATATAAAGCATATTAAATACTTACTTCAATACCATCAAATTCAAATTTTATAACAGGCACAAAGGCATCTTCTACAGCCTATGAAAAAGGAAGACAAAAATAACATATGGGTTAGCTCTTNAGCCTTCCTAACTGCCAATACCTGATCTTCTAATTTATATTTTATTTAGTATTTATTTAGTAAAAATAAATTATTTTGTATTTATTCAGTAAAAACATTTTTGGTCTAATATCCAGGTTAAGGCCTTCTATCTTATAACGTGTTACTGAGATCACACAAAATGTTTCTGCACCTATTATTTATCCTGTTAAGAATATCTGTCAGAAACTGGAAAGCAGAACTTTGTCACCTGGGTACTATTTGTGGGGTCCAAATTGAAAATTAATTATTACAAAAAGCATTAAGTGTAAACTGTATGGTGACCCACTCCTGTTACCCTGGTACTCGGGAGAGAGAAGCAGCTGGCTCAAAAGGTCAAGGTAAGTGCTAGCTACATAATGAGTTTGGGCATGGGGTGTATGAGAGCTCTTATATTATCTATCAAAAAAGAATGCTAGGAGCTGGCTCAGTTCAATACCTGACCTGCAAACAGGTCAATCCTGCAAACCTGAGTTCAATCCACAGAACCCGATATGGAGCACAATGGTGAAGAGTAGGGAGGAACCAGGAAGATCTTTAGCGCTCACTGTCCAGTAAGTTTACCCTAACTGGGGATTCTAGGCCAATGAAGACTCTGTCTGTCAGGAGGTAGACAATGTTCTTGAGGAGGACACTCAAAGTTGTTCTGTGGTCTCCATAAGCAACACACAAGTGTATGATCACTCCCACACACTTGCAAATACATACATACAATATTATATATTGGTATATATTAATATATATTATATCGGTAGAACTGAGGCCAGTGTTTTATAGATTGCTATTATGGAAATGTTACTTGCTAAATGAAGGGACAGATACACACATAGTCATTAACTAAACCTTACACATAGTATCACCCACAAATTGATATACATCAATCATTTATCAGATATTATAGCAAGTGGTTTGAGTCTACCATCATATTAATCTTCACATATATCTCATAAAAGTTATCACCAGCTGGGTGGTGGNGCACGCCTTTAATCCCAGCACCCGGGAGGCAGAGGCAGGCGGATCTCTGTGAGTCTGAGGCCAGGCTGGTCTACAGAGCAAGTTCCAGACAGGCTCCAAAGCTACACAGAGAAACCCTGTCTCAAGCCCTGCCCATCCTCCCTGCCAAAAACATTATCACCAAATCTCTATTTTCTACTGAGAAAACTGAGGCTCAGGCAAATAGCTCCTTGACTGAGATCTAAGAGCAACAGGTGTANTCTAGACATAAAAGCAGTCTACAGAGCTATGAACTCATGTTCCTAATTTCTATTATGTGATGGTAACAAGATACAGCAACTTAAGAGGTCTGTCAACAATCCTAAGTCCATGCTTTAACAGCTGTTTCTAACGTCCAAATATTAGATGCCAAAGGATACTTACTCTTAAGTTTCTAATGCCATCTTGATGTTTCAATTTTTCAAAAAAGGACTGAAAAAAATCTGATCTCTCCACGTGTCTTGGGGCTACACAAAGTGCATCAATATCAGCTCCTACATAAATAAAGTGATTTCTTAAGAAGGATATCTTATATTTTCATTAAAGTTCACATAAATACAGAATAAGTATGGAAGATGAGCGTAAGACAATGTTAACTATTATCACTTAATTATAATTAAGTTAATAATTAACACTTAGTAGTAAGTGTTAATTATTAACACTTAGTAGTAAGATAATGGGAACTATGTTCCATACTCACTAACTGTGAACAACTAAAACAGTTTACTAAAAATTCTTATCACTAGAACATAACTAAACAGAAGTTACCTTTGGTGTGTACTCCAAGCCTGTAAGATCCAAATGTGAAAATTTTACCACCAACAGTAGCCACAACAGAAGGTGGGAGATTCTAAAATAAAGCAAAGGGCATTCAATCATTTGAGTTATTTTGCATAAAGAGCACCTAAATGTTTATAATCTTTTACTGAACAATCGATACACTATATATTTGCCACCTTGAGTATGTTTAATTGTTTGATATTAGTTTTTCAGCTTTCTTCAAAAATGAGGTCATTCTTGATGGGAGCACCTTACAAGAGCAAATGGAAAGACTTCAATTTAATTGTATCCTAAAAAGCTACTTTTTTTCAGCCTGGTAGTGGCCCATAACTTTAATCCCAGCACCCAGGAGGCAGAGGCACATGGATCTCTGTAAGTTTGAGGCCAGCCTGGTCTACAGAACAAGGTCCAGGACAGCCAGGGCTACACAAAGAAACCCTGTCTCGAAAAAAACAAACAAACAAAAACCCTACTTTTTATANTCTCTCAGAGCTAACTCCAACTCCTTCTTCTCAAGTATTTTTACTTGTACTCTGATCTACTCAGTATCTGTCTTAAATGTTCTTCCTACACTAAAAGCAGATAGCCTTCTGTTTCATTATTTCCCTTTCTGTTTTATGGGTGAGTTTTTCCTGTCTGTATGAGACAGGGTTCCTTGTAGTCCAACTGGCTCCAGATGAGCTGCTAGTCGTGCAGTCTCCACCTCCCAAGTGCTGGGATTACAGGCCTGCACTTCCACGTCCAGCTTGCCTTGCTCATTTTTAGTAAGCACTGAGGTTACAGGAGTATGGTGCACACCCCTTTATCAAAAGTCAGGTTCTGGGGATCTAAATTCAGGTTCTCATGCTAGTGTGGCAAGTACTCTATCAACTGAGTTCTCTTTCCAGAGACATCTTTTTAATAAGTAACTCTCAGCTCTTCAACTATAATGAAATTTGTCAGAGGTGAGAATTGGGTCTGCTACTGTTTGCCATCCATGGTCCAGATGACAGGTAACTAACCTGTATAAAATTATCTGTACAACTAGACACAGCTATTTTCTCTGTTTAATGCATATTAACGTTTCAAGAGTCTCACAACTAGCTAGAAAGGAGTCAATAAATTTATTAATGACTTACATTAATAAAAAGTGTAAGTAAGCCAGGACAGTTAAAAAATTTTGTTTTACTTTTCTATGTTAAAAAGAAAGGATAATCCTTGCTGGGTATGGTGGTGAATACACACCTTTAATCCCAGCACTAGAAGGCAGAGGCAGGAAGATTTTCTGTGAGTTTAGGGCTAGCCTTGTCTACAACAGAGTTCCATAATAGTAGGGGTGACATAGTGAGACACTGCTTCAAAAGAAAGGAAGAGGAAAATGATCCTTTCATTTTTACGAGAAAGTGATATGCTGAATTACAGAATAAAATATTTTTATACAGCCACAGAACTTAACTAAAATAAAATGAGTTTATCTGTGTTTTAGACTAGAGTATGGCAACAACAACATTCAAATCATCTTTGCTTTGTTCAAATCCTTCAGTTATTTTTTTCCCAAATTAGAATATACATGAATGAAGGTATAACATTGATACAATGACTAGTTACTTTATCTACTGGATAGATGTTAAAATTGACTTTTTGATTATTCATGACCAGCATATCACCTCCAGAATCTAACTTATCCAACAACCTTAGCTACTGATATAACCCTTCCTGAGACATCAGAAATGAGCCAGATAGCCTTNTGGCCACAAAAGTAAACAACAAAGATTAGATTAAATTTAATGACTAAGGTCTTAAGTCTTTAGAAGCTCATTACCTCATTCTAAAAGAACCAACCCTACAGATTTATCTGAAGTATAAAATAAATGAGAATGCTAACAGAAAATTTCTAAATCCATGTAGATTACAGGCAGAAAGAGACTTGATAAGTAGATAATACTGAAACATTCACATTAAACTGAGTGCTGTTAAGAGAAGAGATGAACAAACAAAAATACTTAAATGGCAAGAGGTAGGGCCATTTGGTGAACGGACAAATGGTTTAATCCGAGTGGTGTTGTTGGCCGTATTGGGGGGCAGGAAGGACATTAAGGAGGCTGGGCTAACTGGGCTGTAGGAGGTTCTCAGATCATGAGGAGTGTGCCCTCACAGGGGATTATGCAGGATGCCACTGATTGCTTCCTAGTTGGAGTGTAACACTTGCTCTGACATTCACTCCACTCCTGTGACTGCCATCTGCTGCCCCCTGCTTCCCACCACCACCACTAGCTCAAAATTTTAGGCTTGTCTGAACTTGGATCTGAATCTCCAAAACTGTATGCTAGCTTAATCTTTTCCTCCTAAATAGTCTATCTCATTAATCAGGTATAGTGATAAGAAGCCAACTAATAAAAACTTTTACCACCCAGTTGAACATGCCCTATCTCATCTTAGTACAGCCAGTAAAATATTCATGATATATATGGAACAATAAAGAAAATTCATAGCCAGGCAGTAGTGGTGTACACTTTTGATTTCAGCACTCAGGAGACAGAGGCAGACAAACCTCTGTGAGTTTGAGGCCAGCCTGGTCCACAGAGGGAGTTCCAGAATAGCCAAGGCTACACTAAGAAATCCTGTCTTGGACGGGGGGATCCCTCTAAAAAGGCAGAACGATGAGGTAAGTTACAGGAGGAGAATATTGCATAACTACAAACTAGGATTTGCAAATTTCTATGTCTGATGGGCCAAGCAAGTGCAGTAAGAGAATTCCACATGAGAAACACAGAAACTAATAAATGGCAGTCATCGTGTCAGAGAAAACAGAGATAGTGAGGGCTATGAGGCGCCAAAGAGCAGGAACCCAGTCTCATTCAAGCCTCTTTGTGCTGTGCTCAAAAGCAAGCCTGGTGTTGCCAGCTGGGTTACTTTGTAAGAAGTCTAGAGTCTGGCTTTTTAAGTAAAATCTTCTCAAACTGAAAATTCTAGCCCAGTGCATGTGAGTCAAAGTAGACATTTTTATAGACTTGCAGCTACATTTGGCTATCTCTGGGGTAAAACTTTATTTATTTAGAAATTCAGTTGTTTAGACCACTTTATTCCCAAATACGTCAGAGAGCCNGGTTTTTGTTGTTACTGTTGTTCAGTATGGAAGCTAGTGGCTAACTTATTGTAAATCAAAATGAAGAGCTACAAAATTACAAAATCCATTTAAAATNATATAGTTGTAAGATATGAAAGTCAAAATTAATAGATTGAACCTGTATTTCATTTGCTTACAACCTGGCACATACTACTACTGTTCTGCAAAAGGACATCCCCAAAAAGAAAAAGACAACTGCCCTTGGAAACAAAGCAGAAAGCACCCTTCCAAAAGATAAAAAAAGTAGACATCCATATACTGTGTAAAATGACTACTCAAGACAAATGCAGACTCTCAAGTATTTCAGATAATGTGACTCTTACACATCATGGCTAGGATGAATGGCTGAAATATGAAACAATGAATTCTATACAGCTTTTAATCTTACCTTACTTTCACTGATGTCAGAAATCCATTCTTTTACTAAATTGTTCAATTTACCAAGAACAACCAGCCTATAATAGAAGATGAGAATTTTTAGGTTTACACATGAAGACAAAAACAAAACTAATATTCAAGAAATAAACACACAGGTAGAAACTCTGGAATGATGCCACATTAAATCCATATTATATATGTGTTAATGCTATCACATCTGTGATACATAGCACATCTGAGAGATCTAAGAATGCCAGACATGATAAATGTGATAATATTTTGGTCTTTGAGTTGTCTTCAAAAATTAAAAAACCTAATATAAATCACAAAGTTATCTTCAACAAGGCTACAGAGGCAAACTGAACTGTCAACTCTGTCTTCTTTTAACACATCTAGACTACACTACTTATTTCTACTGCCACCCTCAGGCTTCAGGTATTATTTCTAACCTGGTTATTACAATGGCCTGTTAACTAGTCTCTCTGCTTCTGCTCTTGTCCCCTGACTCCTGCCACCTTTAGAGACTATTTCCAACACAATGGCTGGAGTAACTGTTAAAACACGAGTCAGATCATGCCAATTGTCTACTCAAAACCAATATAGGTTTTTACAGTGGCTTACAAAGTGCCCTCGCCCTCTAAGCTCCTTCCAATGCGTTTTCTTTGTCTCAGTTTCTCCCATTTCTTGCTCTGCTTTAGACACCCTAGATCTTTTGCTTATATACTCAAATATACCAACTACACACTCACCTTAGGCTTTCTGCCAGAACACACTTCCTTCAAACATCCACATGGCTACCTTCCTCAACTTTAGAGCTTTCCTTCAGTGTCTCTTCCAATGAGGTCTACTCTAAAGACTTCTACTTTTAAACTTACTTTTCCCACCAGCACTTACCATGTACAGCACCATCACTTATTTGACTAGTTGTTAGTCTCCTTTCCTAACCCCTATTAAAAATTTAAGTTCCAAGAGAGCCATGGTTTTTCTTTTTTGGCATTTTTATACACTTAGGCAGGGATCATTAAGTATTCAATATGTATGAGTTAAATGATTAAACAGTACACTGTAAAAAGATTTTATAGTTTCAATGACATACCTGTGGTTCAATTCTTCCTCATCTTCAAATACTCCAAATGGTTTCATAGCATCAATTAATTTCTGTGTATAAATATGATCAATTTCTTTAGGACATGCCAAACTAATTGGAGAGGTAATTCCATAATGCTTTTGCTGACGCTGGCTGTCCAGCATAGTGTTTCTGTTCAAGAAAAAAGAAACAGAGAAAACAATTTTTAAAGTATTGTTTCATACCAATACACTGAACCTCTTAATCCACTTAGGTTATCTGAGCTACCTTAAAAGTTTATTGAACATTACCAAAGAAGTCCCTTTAAAAAAGGGGAAAGGTGGGTATATGGTCTTCATGAAGGGCTTTTCACACAGCCTTCAGCTTTCATGGTTGTCTTTTCAAGCCCAAAGGCAGTATGTGCTGGCATCGGGACAACTGTAGCAACACCACTCAGTTCAAATGCAAAGAGCCTGAATGGGACCAGTGCCAGGGCTACCTCCACTATAACCTGCAGACTGAGTCAAGTACCATCTAGATTACAGAATCTTTGAAAAGCAGTCAAACACTTGAAAGACACTCAGTAAAAACAACGGTTTTCCAACAAGTAAGGGAACAAAACATTCCATCATAAGGTCTTTAGGACATACTCTAACCTTAAAAAGAAATCATAACTACACTAGTCCTTGGGAAATCTACAGTAACAAACACCTTCTCCTTGAACCAGAATTTACAGTTCTAATATTTTGTGACTGTAGTTAATATTCTCTTCATTTTAGATTGGAATGCATACATTTTCACACTGAATAATTGTTGAATTCTTTACACTAAATAGCAACATTTTAAAGGATACAAGTGACCCTTAATAGACCTTAGCCAGTAGGAAATTACAATCTTGAATAAAGCACCACAAATTTCTGACTACATCTATGACTAAAANATGTGGAGTAAATTTTGTTACAAAAGTAAAAATGAGCATATATTCTAACTTGCTAACCACTTCTCTTCATACTTGCATAAAGAACTATTCATAACAGTAAGAATGCAATCTTAAAATAAAAGGTAGTCTTTTAACTTTAGTAAGTTAGCCTTTTCAAAAATAACAGAGGAAGAAAAGAGGGAGGTTAATAAATGGGACAGTCACAGTAGGCCATGCCTCCAATCCCTTCACTCAGAAAGCTGAAGTAGAAGAATCTGAGTTCAAAGCCGAGGCTACATAACAACACCTTTTCACCAAAAAAGGTGTAATTGGACACTAGGATTTCTTTCTTTTTTGAGATAGAGTCTCACTATGTATCTCTGACTGTCCTAAAACTCACTATGTAGACCAGGCTGGCCTCCAATTAAGAGATCCGCCTGCCTCTGCCCCATGGGGCTGGGATTAAAGGTGTGCACCACTATGCATGGCTCTAGGATTGATTTCTAATATTCTATAACCCAGTAGGGCAACTGTGATTANTAATTAATTGTATTGTACATATTTACATAATGATCAGCAAATGTAATAGACATGCCAATTACTTTAAATTGATCATTATATACATTATGTACAAATGTGTCAATTTAAAAATTTAAACACCACAAAAATACAACGGTGTTTAATTCTTTTTGCACTAACTGCTTAAAACATTGGCTTGGGATTGGAGACACAGCTCAGTGATAGAGTGTTTATCTAGCATGTGTAGGGCCCTGAGTTCCATCTCTGCACCAAAAACAAACAAAACAACAGTGGCTTATTACTAGTGAGTCTACAAACTAAGACATGTTCTTCACCTGGAGATTTTATTAGATAGGGAGTTATTATAAAGGATAACATAGAAGATAAAAGATAGTTTAGCCAGGTCTGGTGGCACAGGACCCAATCCCAGCAGTCCAGAGGTAGAAGCAGAAACAAGTTCATGGCCAGTCTGGGCTGCTCGAAACCTCATCTCACAAACAGCCTATATACCTTTGGAAAGACTTAATGAAAAATAAGGGAGTGTCCAAACTGACTTTAATTTCTCCCCCATTTTCATCTTGCTGCAGAACGAACAAAACTTCAATTAATTATTTCAAGTTGTATTTCTCCTTAAAGATTTGGTTTTTTATATCTAAGAGAGATAGGGTGTTTGGGTATGTTTGTGTATGATAAATACATGACACAGACGGACTTTCACACAATCAATCCCAACAACTCTTGAGAGGTAGGTCTCCACCTCTTCCCCAACTCTCCATTCTCCCCTCCATAACTTCTTCAGCTCTGATAATATAATTTCTTGTTGCACTTTACTTGAATCCTCAAAAAGTTGCCTATCTAGGAATCTACTGGGCTCCAAATTCAAAATCTAGGGTTCTGAACCTCTCTTGTGGGAGAATGGGGAAGTAAACGACATACTCCCACATACTCTTCAACCTATCAATTTCACTTGTAAAAATTTTACTGCAGGTACACAAGATATGTAAATAGAATGTTCATTAACAGTCTGTAAAAAAAAATACAACTTTTAAATAACCTAAAATAGTCACTAAAAGGACTGCACTGGGGTGTGTTTATAAATGGGATACATTAATTAATAAGAATGAATTAGAAATGAAAATAACAGAGAAAGGTCAGAGAGAACATGTTCTAAAGAATCAGGCTGCAGAGTAGTAACTGTGATGATATCTACAAACAGTTTAAAACAAATACAATGGGTTATGGACACAAGAATATGTAGTATTAACATTAAAAATGCAGCAACAATAATCACCAAATTCAGTACTTTGGGGCCTTGGAAGAGCGACATGAATGGAATCACAGAGGGATAGGCGAGTCCTTCAGATGTATTGGAATGCTTCACTTCTTTTAAAGAAAGAAGAAAGATTAAAGAGGTAAGAACACACCCCATGGTATTCTTTGGGAGAAATGGGTGGTGGCTACACAAACGGTGTTTTTGTTTTCCTGTGCATTTTTCTGTATGTTTAAATTATTTCCGGATAAAGTGAAACCTAAGAAGCTCTAATAAATTCTTGGCAAGTACGGAAACTGCTTCTGACTTATCCAAGTGTGAGCAGGGGATACAGCCCGGTAGACACAGTGCGTCTGAGGGAAAGAATGGGGTAGGGGTCACCCCTTCTCACAGAGCAACCCCAAACCTGTGGGCTGGGCTAGGTCACTCCCTCCGGAAGACCTGAAGACAGCGGGGCCAGCAGGGAGGAGGGGGAGGCAGAGGGATGGTATCTGCGCCAATGCAGACAGGAGCAGACGGGCTCAGACAGGGCTGGGGCAGGAGGGTGACCGACCGTTTTTCTCCTCAGCACACGCGCCTTTCCCCCTCAGCCTGGTCTGGGGGCGTCCTGGGGCGGGCGGCGGGGCGCTGCCGGCCGCTGCCGAGTCCCCGCGGGGCGGCCAGGTGAGCCCGGGGAGGGGAGGTGCCCTTGCGGAGTGGCGGGCAGCGGGCAGCAGCTGTCCCGGCCGGCGGCGCGGGGCGGGGGCGCAGGGGCTGCAAGGCGCGGGGCTGCCCACCTCAGGCACCTCTCTCCACCTCGCCCTCAACCGCCGCCCCCACTTACGCAGACATCTCTTTCATCGCTTCCTGCGTCTCCCTCCAGCGAGTGTCTTTGGCTCTGGGGTCCTGTTCTTGCCCTCTCTTCCTTCCTCTGTCCACTTCCCTCGCTTGTAGCTCGCTCGCTCGCTCACTTCCCCACTCACTCCGGCCGAGGCATTCAACCGAGTAGTGAAAACACCACAAAACCGGCTCTATTTATGACAATACAGCGCGGCCGCCGCCAATATGGCGCTGCTTCCCAGGCTGCCTCTCGCCCTCCGCGGCCCCGCCCCTCGAGTCGCGGGCCCGCCCTCGGCCACGCCCCCGCCCGTGGGCTCCTGGTTCCCGCCCTCCTCAAGTGTGCGCTCTNGCTGCAAACGCTTCTGTCAGATCGTCAGGTTGTCCCTTTCTGTGGGGCTGTCAACCCCGTCCAACCTCTAGGAAGATTATTTGTCAATTTTTCCTTGTTTCTGCAGTGAAAGCATCTAAAAAGACCACCGCTTTCCCTAACACCGTTTTAACTCTTCAATTATCCCGCATCTTTAAGTCGTAGACGTAATCAGTACACGTTGTGAAGATTTTGTCGCCAGAGCGTCACACCCAAGAATGTGAGACTTTAACACAATCATTTCAGGGAAGAAAGCTTATAAATAAATCAGTCTAACTTGTTCCCTCCCTCGCTGTGCCACCTCCAAGCCCCGATCTGTTGCTTTGCGGCATTTAGCTAAGAGGCTGAACATAACTGCTACCAGTTAGCCAAAGGGTAAATCCAAGACCCACGCCCCCACATACACACAAAATCTCACATTTTCAAATAGTGAAAATCATGTTCTTTGTGATTATGAGGATGAAAATGACGGAGAAAGTTGCCAATTTTAAAATAAAGGGTAAAAGTGATTTCAAACCATATGTCTTTTTCCTCGGGAGTTAAGCTTGCTTGTTTGGGTAAAGTGACTCAGTCACAGGAAAGGAGGAATTATTCATTTATTAATTTAAAATATTTATTGAAAATTTGGTCTGTCANTTTTTCATGCTCCAGTTTCTTTCTGATACATAAAAGATGTATTATTTGCTCTCATCAAGCTCAGAATTTCTCCATCAGAAGGTGGAGAAAAACTTCAGATGCGAATGATTTTCTTTTGCAGAGGTATGTGTCACACACCGTAGAAACTAGATCCTTACCTTCAAGAGTTTACTGTCTAGTGGGTGAGAACAAATATACACAGACTATTAAAATATAGATGGGGTTCACTTGTCATGAGGGGATCAAAAGAGAGCCACCTACACATGGTNGAAAAGTCCCTAGCAGCTTCCTAAAAGAGGGGATGCTGTATAAATTAGCAGGATTTGAAGAGTAGAGATTTCAGTAAGTGATGAAGAGAAGACAAAATCTNTTCCAGGAGGTATTGAGTGGTAGCTAGAATGCGATTTGGCTCAAAGTAGACCCATGTTTGCTATTTGCTAGCCTTGTGACCTCTAGAACTTTAAAATAAATGTTTAGNTTAACCTTGGACTTTTTCTACTTAAAAAATTAATTACATTTATTTTAGCCTGCATGTCGGAGTCAGAGGAGAACTACTGGGAGCCTGTTCTCTCTTTCCAACATATGGGTCTCAAGAATCAAAATCAGTTCCTTGGGTTCAGCAGTAAATGTCTTTATCTACTGAGCCATAATAATAGTCCCAAACTTAACTTTTTAAAGTATTCTGATATGCATATCTAATAAGAACACTTTGCTACACAACTGTAATATTACTACATTCAGTCATCATTGATAGAATCAGAGGAGGAGTGACACCCAAGCCTTGCGATTCTTAAAAGCCCCTCAGCCCTCTTTCTTTCATCTACTGTGATCAAGTGGCTTTGCTTNTTCTTCATTGTGAATGGTGGAGGACACCTTCTAGCATCTCCTGCCTACACCTATAATTTACTGTCTCCTCAAAGAAGAAGATTGCCTTCTGTGGTTTAGTTTCATTCTAGTGCCCAGTTAGTCCAGCCCTGCATTTTAGCATAAATCCCTGGGAGAGTAAAGTCTCTGTGACTGGTATAGTTGTAGTCAAGCCTCCANAGCTACAGACTGTATCTTCAGAATCAACCAACCTCATAGTTAAAATATTCTAGATAAAATTCTATCTATACAGAGGATGAACATACTTTTTTCTTTGTTATTCCATAAACTATTTTTTGTTATTGTTGTTTCTGAGCAGGGTTTCTCTGTGTAACTCTGGCTGTCCTGGAACTCACTCTGTAGACCAGGCTGACCTTGAACTCAGAGAGATCTGCCTGCCTGTCTCTGCCTTCTGAGTGCTGGGATTAAAGGTNTATGCCACTATTGTTCAGGGTACTATAAATAATCTAGAGATTATTTAAAGTGTAGGAGGATGTCTATAGGTTATCTGCAGTATATTAGACTTTTTCTTGGTCATCATTCCCTATTTATGTAGCATTTTACATTGCTTTAGGCATCATAATTAATCTANAGATAGTTTAAAGTCTATGGGATCATGTTCCTAGGTTATATGCAATTGTAGTGTCATTTTATAGAAGGGTCTTGAACCTGTTAGTGTTGGAACCGGTGAGAGACCCTGAAACTAGCTCCTTTTACCTTAGGATATGAAGGGACAACTACTTTGTTTACATAATTTGCTGCTTTTTCTTTTTTTTAAAAGTCAGGTTGGTGCAGAGAAGGGAGCAGGACAGGGATCTGTTTACTCTCCTGTACCTAGAATATATACAAGTAGGAACATAGTTTGAACAATTCAAGAGCCTTTTGGTTTTGTTTTACTATGAGTATGCAGGTGTGTCTGTGTGAGGACATGCACACACTCGTGGAGGAGCCCCTGGAGGCTAGAGAGAGCCTAGGAGCCCTGGAACTGGAGTTTTAGGTGGTTGTGAACTGTCTGATGTAGACGCTAGGACTTCTTCTCTGACAGGCTGTGCTTTAAACCACTGAGCCATCTCTCTAGCCTCCACTGATAAAAACATATTTACAGAAAATAATGCAAATATGAAAACATTAAAAGAAAATTGNCTCATTATTTGTGTGTGTCCATGTGTGGTGGTCTCTCCTTCCGACTTTATGTGGGTTCCAGGAACAGAACTCAGGTCACCAGTCAAACATTTTTACCTGCTGTGGCATCTTGCCAGCCCTCAAAAGCCTGTTGTTTAAGACTTTGCTCTTGAAAGGATCTCCAGTACCAAATCTCTGGGTTTGCATGGTCTNTGCTTGTGAGGTGAGATTTTAGGGGTCTCTGAATAATTTTTTTAGTTAAAAAAACTTGCTAGNATCAGGCATAATGGTCCATAATTCCAGCACTTAGAAGGTAGAGNNAGGAGNACCAGGAGCTCCANGNCCACCTTATTTACATAGTGTTCAAGGCCAACAGANCCAAACCNAGCTTCATTAGCAGAGGCTTTGCTCTGTAAGTTGAGATGTGAGATGCAGCAAACCAAGCAAGGTAGCAATCAACAGCTTTCCAGGAGATGTCTTCAAGTTAGGGAATTCAGCATCTCCTCCACGTGCTTGGAAGGACGGAAAAAGTCTTTACACCAATTTAAAACTTTCCCCCAGAACTCAGGGGATTAGCACGTAACTTCAGAGGACAGGGAGATAGATTTCTTGCTTCTCTCCAAATGGAAACCGAGATTAATTATGGGGCTCACCTGTTCCTGGAAATAGGTTGGATAATAGCCACTGCCTGTGCGCTGCCTGACAGCCACAGCCCCACAGTTCTAAGTGAACTCACTTGGTTTGATCAACTCATTCTTTCTCAGCAGGCCTGAAATGGAGCCACAGGACACAGTGCTCGGTTTACAATCATGTTAATTTTGCTTTTTGTTTGTCTTTGGCAGTTGGAGATTAATGAGTAAAAGGGATTTAAATTTTCAACCAGCTTTCTTCTACTCACTTGACACATTGTTGTTGGCGGTTCATCACTTTCACTTCTCTGACTCAATCAGGTACACAGTTGCTTAGTCTAATACAGGTTATACTGCAGAAAAAGACAAGCCTCAGAACTTCAGCTGCCACTCTGGGTCCCACAAAAACTATTGTGAAAATACGCCTCTGTCGGACTTTTCATGCTATTTTAGCTAACATTTTAAATAAATCAGACATTTCTGAAGTGTTTTACAAAGACTATAGCTCCATCCATTTTACACAACCAGAGAATCAAATCAGCTTAGGGTGAAATTTTATTCAGAATTCAGAGTCTGGAAGCATGAGCTTGTTGCTATTCCAACTCTGGACACAGTTTTCTGAACTGAAGGAAACAACATTCATTCTACTTTAGTAACAAAAACAGACAGACAGACAGACAGACAGACAGACAGACACACACACACACACACACACACACACACACGGTGGGGGAGAACTACAGCCAATTCTGTGATGACCATAGATGCAAAAATCATTAATAAAATACTTGCAAACTGGAGTACAGGCATTTTCCAAAAAGATCATTCACCGTGATCAAGTTGGCTTTATCTCTGAGATTCAGGGATGGTTCAACATANGGGGATCATTACAGAAATCTACAACTGGTCAAATGCAGAACAATTGACGGAGCGGGGGTGACCAACATTTATAACACAAACCCGATACTCAAGGCTCAGGGAACATTGTGGATAGATTGTAAGATCCGGAGGGCCAGGATGTCTGCTGTGGGGTGTGTCTTCTGTATATGACAGGGAAGCGGAACCTATGCAGTCTAAAAAACATGCCACCTAAACAAGACCTGCATATTGACAATACCAGTTGATGTGCCATCTGGTGAGGGGAATCATACAAGGCCCTGCCTAGATGAAGAACTACAGGAACATTTTATTTTATTAATTTGAGTCTTCTTACTCTTTCTTTTAACCAGTTTAGTCAAAGGTCTATCAATCTTTTTTCTTTTTTTGAGATCNAAGGTATGTACCACCACACCAGGTAAACCACAGGAAATTAATGGCTGCTCAGAGAGAGAAATGTCTTCTCCAGGGATGAGCCCCTTGATACGTTATCCAACCCCAAGTGGTCAGCTCTANACACATATACATATGAACAACACTGAATGGACTCAGCAGCCTATATGTAACAATACTTAAAGAAGGGTGTGGTGGTGTGCGCATTTAATCCTAGGATCCAGGAAGCAAAAGCAGGCAGAGTTCTTAGTTCCAGGCCATCCTGCTCTACATAGTGAGTTCCAGGACAGACGGAGCAACATAAAGAGACCCTGTCTCAAAAATCAAAAACAAAACAAAACTCAAAAACTAATAACAAAGAAGAGACTGAATTTGAGAGGGAGTAGGGTAGACATGGAAGGAACTGGAGGGGAAGAAGGAGGCGTGGAAATGATATAAACACATACTCATGTGTGGTGGTTTGAATAGGAATGGCCACCATAGGCTCATAGATTTGAATGCTTGGTCATTAGGGAGTGGTACTACCTGGCAGGAATTAGGAGGTATGCTCTTGTTGGAGGAAGTGTGTCACTGGGCTTTGAGGTTTCAGAAGCTCAAGTCAGGCCCAGTGTCTCTCTTCCTGCTGCCTGTGGATCCAGANGTAGAACTCTCAGCTATTTCTCCAGCACCACGTCTGCCTGCATGACATCATACCTACCACCAATGCAATAACAGACTAAACCTTTGAACCTGTAAGCCAGCCCCAATTAAATGTTTTCCTTTATNGAGTTGCCATGGTCATGGTGTCTCTTCACAGCAAACCCTAACTAGGACACTCATGTATGAAATTCTTTTAAAAAAGTTTTTTAAAGAAATGAAGTAAAACTTTAGGCATAGAAGAAGTTATACCACTGAAGATTTGGGGATCCTGGCTTCTTCTCTTTGTTTACTGGCTTCCATGGAGCAAACGTCTCTATTACATGCTCCACTATAACGTAGTGTTTTGCCACAGGTTAAAAGTAATAAGGCCGAGCAGCTACATGTAAGAAGAACTTCTAACCAGTCTTATTAATAAACATGCGGAACAAGAAATAAGGGTGAAAATCTGACAGAGACCAGAGGAATTAGGAGCAAGCCACCACTCACCAACGCTGCCTCTACTTCCCAGGAGCGAAGCGGAGCAAAGAGAGAGCCTTCCGGTCTAACCTGGCTTTTTCCTCCCAAGCTACACCACTTCCTGTCTTGTCTGCATGGATCTTCAGAACTCTAAGGCTGACACTGGGATTAAAGGCGTGTGCCACCACCTCCTACTGCTAGTTCCCCATGTGACCTTGGAGTCACAGAGAACCAAATGGATTAAGGGCGTGTGCTAACTTGCATGGCTATTGTTTTCTATTAGTGGCTGGCAGCCCCGTTTTTCCTCTGACCCTCAGATAAATTTTATTAGGGAAGACAAATAAAATATCACCACAGCTACAGATTGAAAACTNTGAAACTGTAGGCCAAAATGAATNTTCCCTCCTTATAAACTGTCCTTCTCAGGTGTGTGTCCTGAGGGATACAATATCAGGACCTGTGTTTATNGATGCTACCCTTCATTGTTCCTGCTTGAGGAATTGCTTCTCTCTTAATGAGCTGCCAGCTCCTCACAGTCCTGGGGTTCAAGAAACCCTCACTGTGGGACATTTCAGGCATGAGGAGGAAACTTCATCTTGGTATGCTGGTAGGAAGGTGCATTTTCGAGTTGTCCAGTTATCTCAAGTGTGTCATGGCTTTTCTGAGTATTTCTAGCCTTGGTGATAAATGACAACCATTTCTTAAGTCTACCAAAACTTTCCTTACCTTCCCAAGGTCTAGGAAGGATATCTGAGAGGTGATCTTAAGAGCAAGTGTGAGGGACCCGAGTGTATGTATGACTATACATGGAAAATGAAGACTGAGCACTATGTCGTGGAGATGGAGACAAAAAGGGAACTTTGGGGTTGAATTTCTTGGTGCCAGTGTAATGGAAAAGAGAAGCAAGCCAGCTGTGGTACTTGTGAGTTGCTGCTATAGGTAGATAAAGATGGCCACGCTGTGTAATTAGGGGATATGTTTTGAGATGTTCATTATCATGTGATTCCATCACATGGCACCAGAGTGTATTTATACAAACTAAAAGGCTCAACAGCACTCGATGATGTAGAAGTAGGAAGCCTTTGAGAGAACCCAGTCTCAGCTAAACAGAGTGGAGCCTCATCAGGGACTTTGGGTAGAACTGCCTATCTGAGCAGCTCTGGGATTATTGACTCACAGAAAAAAGAAGGATAAATAAAGGGGTTATTGTTTTCTAAACTATTCACTGTTGGGAAGATATGTTATATAACCCTAGTGTCTGGAAAGCAAGTCTAACTGCAACCTGGGCCGTAGATGATGCTGGACTACAGTTGACATGAAAAACTTGTCATTGAGAGTTGCTACAATTTCTTTTTAAAGTAAGACTACTCATCTAGCAGTTAGACATGACTAAACTATGTTTATCCAAGAAATCCAAGATTGGGTCAATAGTGACAGGTTTATAAATATAATTAAATATATGTGTAAATAAAAGGAACATATCAGTTTAGTAGATGCAGAGGTGATTAATAGGCTTGGATGTATAGCCATGATACTGAAGACAGCCAGTGTCCAGGGACAGAGAATATTTTTCATGAAAATTGATTCTACAAAAAAATCTGTAGAAAATATACTAAATAGTAAATTATCAAAACCTTCCTCTTTAAATCTTGGAATGAGATTAGGACATCCCCTATTGTCATGAGTATTTAATATTGTCCTAGCAAGTAGACAAGAAAACAGAATGTATAAGGCTTGAAACATAAAACATAAAAAAGAATAAAAATTAGTTTTTTGTTTATTTGATTTTAAAGACAAGGTTTCTCTGTGCAGCTCTGACTGTCCTAGAATTCACTCTGTAGACCAGGCTGGCAAAAATATTTTTTAAATAATTAAAACACTAAAATAATAATAATTAAAAACCTAGCCAGATTGTTGTCTACCNTGTTAATATATTATAATAAATTTGATTTCTATATACTATTAAAAACCAAAAATGAAACTTAAAACATGCTACTACTAAGTTTGATATGAAAAAATATCATTAACATGTCATTATAGAAAAAGAACATCTGCTAGGCATAGAGCCTCTGTATTATTCAGAGTTCTCTAAAGAAACGAGGGAATGAATAAATGTACATGGAGTAAGTAAGGGGGATTTATTAGATTGGCTTACTGGATGCAGTCTGGGTAGTCCAACACCTGGCTCCCTGTGGAGAGGCCAAGAACCTGGTGCAGTCCACAAGGCTGATGTCTCAGCAGTCCAAATCTGGACCTAATGACCTCTGGAGGATTCCTGGGAAGCTGGTCTTCAAACCCTGCTGGAATCCCAGAGAAGTTGCTTCTAATATCTGTGAAGGAACTCTGCAGCAAAAGAACAAGGAGAACGTTTCCTTTCACGAGTCCTTTTATCTGCACTGCTGTGAGAACTACTGCCCACATTTAGGGTGGGCCTTCCGTCTTCAAAGATCTCGAGCTGGGCGGTGGTGGCTCACGCCTTTAATCCCAGCACTCGGGAGACAGAGCCAGGCGGATCTCTGTGAGTTTGAGGCCAGCCTGGGCTACAGAGTGAGATCCAGGAGGGGCACCAAAACTGCACTCTTGGAAAAAACAGATCTCTCATAGGCATGCCTACTAGCTTGTGGTTTAGTTTTTAGTGGGTGGACAACCAAGATCAGCTATCAGAACACTCACCAGTGATCTCAGCAGGAGGCTCGCACAAGTTTCAGCCCTCACCTGGTGTGTATATAGAATTAGACCTGTCTCAAAAGACAAAACCCAACAAACTCAGAACACTTCAAATTAGACAAATAAACAGCTTTACAGCTGAGAAGCCTGGAAGATCCTACCACCTTAACCAAATTATTAAAATTAACATTACTAGCCTAATATAGTGGCATACACCTTATAATCCTACCACTTGAGAGACTGAGGGGGGGCATTGAGAGTTGGAGGCTAGGCTGGGTTGCATAGCTGCATAGCCCATTGAGATGGGCAGTGATGGCACACACCTTTAATCCCAGCACTTGGGAGGCAGAGGCAGGCAGATCTCTGTGAGTTCGAAGCCAGGCTGGTCTACAGAGTGAGTTCCAGGACAGCCAGAGCTACACAGAGAAACCCTGTCTCAAAAAAAAAAAAAATGACATTAACTGTAAAGGGAAAATTTGACATTATCTGTCCCCTGATACTATGCACCAAGAAATACATAACACCACTTCTGTGAGTTTTCTTCATTCTGAAAATGCACAATCTAGATTTAAGTATGAGAAAACATCAAATTAGTCTATCAAGGATATTATTTTTCATAATTGTCTCTATTTTAAAGAATGTTGCTGGGTGGTGGTGGAGCACATCTTTATTCCCAGCACTCAGGAGGCAGAGGCAGGTGGATATCTATGAGTTTGAGACCAACCTGGTCTATAGAGCAAGTTCCAGGACGGCCAGGGCTACACAGAGAAATCCTGNCTTGAAAAAAACAAAAACAAAAACAAAAACAAAAATACAATGAAAGAAAAGGAAAGGAAAGAAATGTTGAGGCAAAGACTGAAGAACTGTTCTAGACTGAAGTAGACCAAACGGACATGATCTGGTATAATATGAAACATATTTGGCTTTTCTATTATTTCTACCATGGAACTCCTAAAATATCCCAAGTTTTCCCAAGTGGTAGGCATACCTTTTGTTAGTAACAATGGCACTTTCAGTTATAATACCTGATTATATGCTTAAAAAGTGACTTGGGGTGCTACTAGGCATCCTTAGGATGGGGCCAGTGACTGGGTAGACCAGGTGATTAGAGGTTTAGGGTTGGACATTTCAGACACATCTAATAACCTCCAGACATGGGCTGGGACAGACGACCAAGCGCTATAAAAATACCTCAGATCTGATGAGCTTCTGGCTTGCTAAACATGTGGGAATGCTGAGAGAGTGGCAGGCCCGGAGAGGGCTTACCCATCTGTCTCCCACATCCTCATCATACCTGTCGTGAGCCTCTTCATCTGTGTGTGTTATATTAGTCAGGGTTCTCTAGAGCAGTGGTCCTCACCCTTCCTAACACTGCAGCCCTTTAATACAGTTTAAGACAGTTCCTTTAATACATGTTGTGGTGACCCCAACCATAAAATTATCTTCATTGCTACTTCATAACTGTAATTTTGCTAGTGAGTGGTGTCTCAGTTCCTAAGTCCATCAGAAATATGTGGTTTCTGATGGTCAGGACCCACAGGTTGAGAACTACTGCTCTAGAGTAACAGAATTTATTAGAACTTATAGAATGAATCTCTCTTTTTCTTCCTCCCTCTCTCCCCCCTCTCTATCTCTTTCTCTCCATATGTGTGTATATATACAGGGATTTATTAGAATGACTTACAGGCTGTGGTCCAGCTAATCCAATAATGGCTAGCTATAAGTGCAAAGTCCAAGAATTCAGAAGTTGCTCAGTCCACAGGCTGGATGTCTCAGCTGGCCTTCAGTTATGCTGGAATCCTGAAGGAGTGGGCTCTAATGCCAATGAAGGAATGGACGTGCTAGCAAGGCCAGAAGAAGCAAACAAAGAGCAAAAGCTTCTTTCTTTCATGTCTTTATATAGGCTTCCAAGAGAAGGCGTGGCCCAGATTAGATCTGGATTATAGATGTGTCTTCCTCAAAGATCCAACTTAGAAGTGGATCTTCCCACTTCAAATTAAGCAGAAATTCCTTATAGATGTGCCCTCCATTTGGGGGTTTTAGTTAATTCCAGATGTAGTCAAATTGACAACCAAGAATAGCCACTACATGTATTTAACATTATTTATAATAAACTGGAAATATAAGTCCTTTGAATTCTGTGATGGTATCCTAGCAATTCAAATAAAACCCAAGGAGGAGGCTGCAGGAACCTGGTTGTTGCCAGTCAGTCAGAACTACGGGGCTCCTGAACTTGGAACCAATCTCAGCCTGTGAGATCTGATCACACCTAGACAGCATCTGAATGGAATTGAGCTACAGAACATTGTGCCAGGGAGTCAGGGTGAGGCTGCAGAAGAAATCCCCACGTATTTTGGTGAATGGAGATCACAGGAGTATTTGTGTTGATGTGAAGCTAGAGGAGAAAGTGCTTTGTGTTAAACCTTTACAAATAAGTGTAACAGCTGATTCTAGATTTTATATTGCATCCTGGACCAGAAAAGCAAGCTAATTCACTTTTTCCTGCAGCATGTATTTGTGAGATAAANGGTGAATTTTAATAAGGTTGTTATGGTTTCATGGTTCAGAAGTGGGATTCTGGAAAACAAATCTTTAAGGCTCTTGTCTCATCAGTGAATTAACTCATTGATGGGTTCATAATTGATCTGATTATTGAGAGGTGGGAGGAACTGTGGGAGCTGGGGCCTCATTAGAGGGAGTAAGTTACTGGGGGCATGCCCTGAAAGAACTTATCTTTCCCTGGACCTCACATTGTTGCCTCTTGCTCCCTCTGCCCCCTGGCAGCCATGAGGTGAACACTTTTCCTCTCTTGTACCCTCCTGCCACAGGTCCAGAAACAAGAGAACCAAGTGACCAGGTACTGAAAACCATGGGTGAAAACACATCTTTGTCCATTAAGTTGATTTTCTCAGACGTTTTGGAAAACTAGTTGTTAGGGTTTGGATATGAAGTATTCCCCTCAATAGGGCTCATGTCTTGTTAACTGGGTTCTCAGCTAGTGACAATATTAATCGAAGATTGGATCATTAGGGTGTTAACTTCATCAATAGGCTATTAGGAGATGAAATCTGCCTAGGAAGAAAGAAGTCAACACCCAGCTAAACATACAGCCCACATCAGCCATTTCACCACCACATTTATGGCCTGAAGAACATGTGCTCATATATACCAAAAGACATACAAGGTGTTCTTTATAGTCACTCCAGACTAGATACAACTCCAAAATAGAATGGATACATTTATTTATTAAAAATTGTGGCATAGTCATACAATTGAACATTACTAGCAATAATAAATTAATGATTTTTAATTACAGTCAAAAACATAGATGAATTTCTCAAATGGTGTTGAGCAAGATACAAAAGAAAGAAATTGTGTTANATATGTTTACACAGTTCAAAGCCAGAAAACAACTTTTTAAAAAATAGCCTATAGCCTCCTAATAGCCTATTGATGAGGTTAACAACTCTTTAAAAGAAAAATTAAACCAGGTGTTGGTGGAACACACATTTAATCCCAGCACTCAGGAGTCAGAGGCAGGCGGGTCTCTGTAAGCTAGAGTCCAGCCTGGTCTACAGAGTGAGTTCCAGGACAGCCAGAGCCACACAGAGAAACCCTGTCTTGAAAAACCAAAAATAAATAAATAAATAACAAAAATTTAAAATGATTTATTTTTTTATTTTTATATGTCTGACTATTTTGCTTGCATCTATGTCCATGTGCCACCTGCGTGCCCTAGTGCTCTCTTAGACAGAGTGGNCTATCAGATCTCCTGGAACTGGAATTATGAGTGATTGTGAGCCATCATGTGGGTGCTGAGAATTGAATCTGGGTCCTCTGCAAGAGTTTCCAGTGCTTTTAACCACCGAGCCATTGCTCAGCCCTTAAAAATGTTTTTAATTGAATCATGACAAGTTGGACAAAAGGCACGAATCTTAAATGTTCAGAATTTTACTTATGGACATCCCCTTCCCAGATAAAATGTGGACTATTTGGTCATCCCACCAGGGTTATCCCTGTCCTAGATTATAACTTTATACTGTGGTGGTTTGAATAACAATGGTNCCCGTAGGCTCATGTGTTTGAATGTTTAGTCACCAGGGAGTGTTATTACTTGAGAAGGATTAGGAGGTGTGGCCTTGTTAGAGGAAAAGCAGGTATGGCCTTGTTGGAGGAAGTGTGTCACTTATTGGAAGAAGTGTGGGAGTGAGCTTTGAAGTTTCAAAAGCCTAAGTCAGGCCCAGTGTCTCTCTCTTGCTGTTGCCTATGGATCTGACTTAGAACTCTCAGCTACTTCTCCAGCACCATGTCTGCCTGCAAGCCACCTGCTCCCCACAATAATGATAGTGGACTAAAACTTTAATACTGTAAACAAGAACCAATTAAATGCTTTCTTTTATAAGAATTGATATGGTCATGGTGTCTCTTCATAGCAATAGAACACTGACCAGGACAAATACTAATTATTACTCTGGCCTATATTAAATTGTGAACTAGTTTTTCATAGATTATAATTATTATTTCTTGACTTGACTGCTGGTAACATAAAAGTGCTCTTCTATTTTTAAATTCATTTGTATGTTTATAATTTGTGCCTGTCTATGCATTTATACTACAGTCTAACAAAAAGTTTTTTCCGAGCAGGATGACTCACACCTGTAATCCCAGCACTTGGGAGGTAAAGGCAGGAGGATTGCTGTGAGTTTAAGGCCAGCCATGGCTACATAATAAGACCTTACCCCCCACCACACACACACACACAAAATCACAGCTAGAGAGATAGCTCAGCGGTGGGAGCACCAGCTGTGCTTGCCGAGGACCCAGGTTTGGTTCCCAGTGCTATAAGGTGGCTTACGAGCGTCCAGCTCCAGCTCCAGCTCCAGCTCCAGCTCCAGCTCCAGCTCCAGCTCCAGCTCCAGCTCCAGCTCCAGCTCCAGGGGATCTGATGCTCTCTTCTGACCCCATGAGCACCAGGCATGCACATGGTGCACATATCTATGTTCAGGCAAAATAATTCATAAACATAAAACATTTTAAAAAATTATTTAAAACCCAGAAAAAGAATTTTATGAAACTTACAAAATTTTATAAGACTACCTAAGTTATATGCTTCAATTCCTTGTAGCAACTGTAGAATTTGGTATGTTCTAAGCACTTTTTCCCTTATCTGTTACTATGGATTGGGGAATGCTATGTTCTAAGCATTCCTTTTTCCCTATCTGTTACTATAGGCATGTTTCTGATTTCTTTTTAAAGTTACATGTATANGTTTATTAGGTGTGTGCATATGTATGCAGGTGTGTACCACAGTGCACATGCGGAGGTCAGAGAACAACTTCAAGGAACTGGTTCTCTCCTTCCATCACGTGGGGCCTGGAAATGATACCAAGGTCATCAGGCTGACATCAGGGAGCTTGATCTGCTGAACCATCTTGCTGGCTCCCAATTTCTTTTTAATATAGTATCTGTAGGAGAATGTTTTGTCTGGTGCCACCCAGGGCCCACCCAGCTCCTGAGGCCACTTAGACCCAAGTAAACACACAGAGGCTTATATTATTTACAGACTTATGGCCTGATGGCTCAGGCTTCTCATTAGCTAGCTTTACATCTTAAATTAACCCTTTTCTATAAATCTATACTTTGCCAAGTGGCCTATGGCTTANCAGTACTGTTAAATCTTGCTTNTCCTGGTGGCAGCTAACAGCTGCTCAGCTCTGCTTTCTTCTCCTCTCTCCCTAGTTAGAATGTCCTGCCTAACCTTACTCTGCCTCAATATTGGCCAACAGCTTTATTTATCAACAAATCAAAGCAACACATATTCAGAAAGAATATCCCATATGGGATATCACATATCCCATAGCAAGCATCTCNCTGTATAGCCCAGGCTGGCCTCAAACTTACCATGTAGACCTCAGGATGACCTTGAACTCACTCAGCAACCTTTTCAGGCTTGAATTTGTGATTTATTCTGCCTCCACTTATGGATTACAATCATGAACTCTGATGCACAGTTATGTTTCATGATTATTATTACACATTCATTCAGAGAAAAGATATGTTATGATAGGAGGGTGATAATTGCATAAAATTACTTCAAAGCAGAAATCACTACTCCTTTGGGGGAGAGCTAACAGACACTAGACCTATTTTCTCCCACACTTTCCAGTTGTGACAGCTAATTTTGTTGTCAACTTGACTACAACCAACCCGAAGGAGCTGGAAACACCTGTGAGAGGTTTTCTCGACTGGATCATTTGAAGTGAGAATGCTCTCCTTAAATCTAGATTGCTTGAGGTCAGAAGACCCACCCTAAATCTTCCTAGTGGCAGTCCACATTAAAAAGATATGCAACAAAAAGAAAAAAAGATATGCAACAGACAGTGGGCATCATAGAAAACCACAATCAAAATGCAATAAAAAAAAATCAAAATGCAGAGTTGTGGATCCCAGTCCTAACAGATACATCTACAGAACCCTCCCACACCTAAGGCTCAGGGTATGTTGTGGAAGAGAGTGCAGAAAGACTGTAAGAGTCAGATGAAGAGGGAGTTTTCTGTGAGATTGTGTCTCCTAGTAATATCAGAAACTCCACCCACAGAATCTCATAAACACGTACTGAACAAGGACAACAGACATGAAGCCTCAACCTACACCAAAGAACTCAGGGCAACTGAGGAATGCTGCGAGTGGGAGACATCGTCTTCCCCAGGGAAGAGCACACCAATTGGTTTTCCAGGACCAGATGGTCAGCCCTGAAAACATGCGTGCAAGTAACATTATACAGACTGATCAGGTTATATTCAGAAATACATATGTATATACATATTCACGCATGCATACACACACACACACACACACAAACACACACACACAAACACATGTAACAACAATTAATGAAGAAAGAGGCCATGAATTTGAAAGAGGGCAAAGAGGGCTGGCTATATGGAAGGATTTGGAGGGAGGAAATTTAAAAAAAAAATGGAAGAAGTTTTGGGTTTTGTCTGCTTGCCCTCAGTCTTTTTTTTCCTCCAATACTATATTTTTATCAATTATTTGGGAATTTCATGCAATGAACCCCGATCACACTTGCTTCCTATTCCTCCCAGGTCTGCCCTCCCACCCTGTGCCTTCCACCCAAAAGAAAAAAATGCACCAACCAATTTGTCCGTATACTCACCCGAGCATGGTTAAACTCCCANTGTTCAGTCCCTTAAAGATAACTGAGTCCTTTCCCCACCTCCCTGCCAGAAGCCGACAACTGTGAAGAGCTACACTTCAGCATCTTTATCACAATTTTAAGGACCCTCTTTAATATTTTCCTGTCTGGACTGTGTCTTTTCTTTTCTGGGGAGGTTGTCACAGAAGCCTTCAATGTCTCATTCTGAGTTATGAGTCTGCAGTCATCAATACCACTACAAAAGAAGCATCCTCGCCTGTAACAGCCAGCAGCAGCACGGACCACGGACATCCTCATGGCCTCTGGTGCAGCAGCACAGAACATGGATGTCAACATGGTCCCCCATGGCAGCACCGACCACAGACATCAACATGGTCCCCCATGGCAGCACCGACCACAGACATCAACATGGTCTCCCAAGGCAGCATGGACCACGGACACCAATATAGCCCTTGGCTTGCCCTCACTCTCGATGGCAAGTTCATCTATTCTGTTGCTGGGGCATTCCTTTGCTAGTATTGGAACCTACTTCTTTGAGATTCCAATGTAGACTAAANACCAAACACTTTCTAGTACTTCCTGAGATGCCAACATCAGATTGGAACTGCTGAGATGTCCAGTTTCATGGACCAAACAGCTGCAAGATTCATGGCCTTTCCATCAGGAGACATTCATCCTTGGACTTCCTGACCCACAGCTTGTGAGCCATGCTAATATTCATATATTATATATATTCCATTCTGTTGCTTTAGAGAACCCTGACTAGAACAATCTGAAAGACATTCTGAAGAGGTGGGAAAGAAACTTGCCAGAAGTAAACAAAGAACCTCTTTGAACCCAGTGTCTACCTGAACACACTCTCCTATCAGTCCCACTTAGATAACAATATGGCCAAGTCTTGTCTAACGTATTAAAATCAGACAGTGTAATACCCTGGTGCAGAATCTCTTCTTAGACCTAGGGGTATTTGTTGTGGATTGTTTGGTTTCCTGCTGGACTATATACGTCAGCTGCTCTCTGAGGAAACTTACAAGAAGAATGGAAACCAAGAACTGTTTAATTTGTAGTTTTATGTAGGTTTTGACTTTTCAGTGTTTTTATGTGCTCCTCCCCTACTTCCTCAAGGTGTAAAATGTTAATTATGAGAATGTTAAAGGGCTAGTGAAATGGCTCGTCAAGCCTGATGACCTGAGTTTGGGCCATGTGACCCACATCGTGGAAGGAGAACTGACTCCTACAAGTTGTCTACCAGCCTCCACACATGTGCCATGGCATGCATGTGCATGTGCTCGTGTGTGCACATGCNTGCACACACACACACTAAATATATGTAATACAAAATTTAAAAAATAATGTCTATGCCTTGTGATGACCAATGTAAGCAATATTATTTTTATTTATTCATTTATTTGTGTGTGTTTGCACATGCACATGTGCCATGGCATGTGTGTGAAGGTCAAAAGATAACTTTGAGAGCTGATTCTCCCCTTTCTTCCATGGATTGCAGGAATTGAACTCAGGTCACCAGGCTTGGCAGCAAACATCTTTACCAGCTAAGNCATCCTGATAGCCCCTAAGGGCTATTTTTTTNAAGCTGTTAGTTTCAGCTTGATCTCCATTTCATAAAATTACTAAATGAATTGTTAATTCTAAAAAATAATCACTTTTAGGAAATAATTAGCTTCAATACTGTGTTTTACTCTAGTGTGCCACAGTCTCACCACAGCCTGGGTTCAGGTCTGAGACGGGGAGGGGCGTCAGTGCGAAGACATGAATTGTCCGACCACTAGATGACTTTCACACAAGTGGCCAGTTCCGAAGAGCTCCAGCCATCTTTATTTATACATCAAAAACAAGCATGTTTTTCCATACTAACAAACAAGTTTTTCCCATCCTCCAACACTAACCTCCACCACAAACAAGTATGTCAAATATGTTTTTTCCCAACTTTTACTTTGGCTAGTTTGGCCAAATATGGAGCCAGATACATCCTGTCTTTACAAAACTAAAAGGTGATTGACATAGGCACACATCTTCAAGAACAACAATCTCATTCAAAACATACAGAAATAGGGGTGATCTGCCTCTGATCTTGTCAGCCCTGAACCAGGACAGCTCCCAGGGTCCGGAGTGCCAGCTGATGTCTCCAGACAAGAAACCTGAGAAACATCAGCTCCCAAAGAATTTTAGGGGAAAATACTCAAGAAAAAAAGGTTTCTAGGAATGATCACATCTGTCCCAGGTGTGACTGACAAAGTGGCACTAAAAACTGCCAAGAGAGCCGGGTGGTGGTGGTGTATGCCTTTAATCCCAGCACTTGGGAGCTAGAGGCAAGTGAATCTCTGTGAGTTCGAGGCTAGTCTGGTCTACAAAGTGAGTTCCAGGACAGCCAGGACTGTTACACAGAGAAACCCTGTCTCAAAAAACAAAA
>LZPO01117562.1:0-17083 GCA_001675575.1 Neotoma lepida
ACAGGTTTATCTGGACCCTGTCACCTTGGAGACACTAAGGTGTGGCCCATCTCCTTCTCGTAAACAATTCTCTCTCTCTCGATTCGGTTCCAGTACACTATGCTGATCAGGCAGGTGTTGGAGCTGTGAAGGCGCTCTGGACACTCTCCTATATTACTTTTGAATTTGTCTGTCTTTGCGGCAACAAGAGATGGAGCAGGCCCACAGTTTCCCCNGAGTTCATAGCAGCTAAGGTTGACTTGTTTTCTAAACCTCTTATTTTATCACCTCTTATGATTTCACTAAGATGCTGGCTTAAGATGATCTGTTTCCAAACCCACCTGAGAGGTACCAGTGCTGTCTGGTTACATGCTCAACTTAAAACTGCACACCTGACACCTCCTAGTACCATGTTATTGTAAGACCAGAACAGCTTTCATCTCTTGTTTATGCTTCTTTACACCAGTGCAACCTCGCAGGGAAGCAATCTCAATATTATTGTGTTATGTTTTTAATTTACTTAGAAGCACATGTAAATTGTTTATGTGTCTATAGTCAAAACTGTGTAAAGATTGAAATAGTTATTTCTGCATAGTATACCATTTTTTCTCTCCCCAAACCCATAATGTCTTGATGCATACCTGATTTTTTAAAATTTTTGTCTGCTTATTTTTCAGTTACCATTGGATCTCTCTCTCTCTCTCTCTCTCTCTCTCTCTCTCTCTCTCTCTGTGTGTGTGTGTGTGTGTGTGTGTGTATGTGTGTGTGTGTATTTGTGTGTGTGTGCATGTGCGTGTTTAACCCTTTGGTAAATGTCATTATATTACAATGACTCTAAGATACATGTTTTTCAATTTTTAATATCTTTGAAATCAATATGTATCTCTGATTGTAATTCTTAGAAACTATTAAAAGATAAAGCGTGTATTTTCAGCAACCCATGGCTTCTTGGGTTTACTGACATAAACAATCAAAACAAATGAAGAGGCTGAGAATGAAGAGTGCTGTTGACTTCTCCAAGATCCTGATTGGCACCAGGAGAGCAGAGCCCAGAACTCTTGCTATGCACACCACACCTCATGGTAAAGAAAGATGAAGGCTCTTCCACAGGAGGCCTACACGCCGCTGATTGTGCTGCCGCTATGTCTCTAGTGATCCCTGAGAAGTTCCAGCAAATTTTGCAAGTACTCAACACCAACATTGATGGGTGGCAGAAAATAGCCTTTGCCATCACTGCCATCAAGGATGTGGGGTGGAGATATGCTCCTGTGGTGTTGAGGAAAGCAGACATTGACCTCACCAAGAGGGATGAAGAACTCACAGAGAATGAGGTGGAACATGTGATCACTATCATGCAGAATCCATGACAGCACAAGATCCCAGACTGGTTCTTGAACAGACAGAAGGATGTGAAGGATGGAAAGTACAGTCAAGTTCTGGCCGACGGTCTAAACAACAAGCTACCTGAGAACCTGGAGCGACTGAAGAAGATTAGAGCACATAGGGGGCTGCACCACTTTTGGGGCCTTCGTGTCCAAGGTCAGCACACCAAGACCACTGGCCGCCAGAGCCGTACTGTGGGTGTTTCCAAGAAGAAGTGAGTCCCTGGGATTTCGCTGTCAATAAATAGTTTATATACTTGTGGAAAAAAAAAAAACAATGAAGATCGGTGAGACAAGTTTTTAGACCAAAGTCACTGTGCTGCCATCTGAGAGCATCAGATTGCAATCCATACCCCTTTCTCTCTGTATAAGACACTACTTATTTATGATTATTATTATTGGTTTTTCAAGACAGGATTTCTCTATGTAGCCCTGGCGGTCCTGAAACTCTGTAGACTAGGCTGGCCTTGAACTCAGAGATCTGCCTGTTTCTGTCTCCCGACTGCTAGGATTAAAGGCGTGCACCACCATGCCCGGCTCTATAATACACTACTTTATCCTGTAACTTTGAGTAGTGTTTGGTTACACCATCTTAAATACAGGAATTTGGCCTTAGAATTCTCCGAGATACTTGATAACTCTAGTATTTTGATCCAAAACAGAACCAATTGTATTTTTAAATGTTTAAATATTTTAAGTATACATTTTCTTAAATGTGAAGTGCAGGTAACATGAGCATGTGGCAAAAACTGTAAAAGTAGCATAGGAGATACACAGAAAAGTAATGATTCCGTCATGTGCTCCAGCTGCTCAGCAGCTTTCCCCAGAGCTAAGCACTGCTTGCCCTTCTACATGTTCCAGAGAATTCCATATTTGTATATAGTCTAGATCTTGACTATCTCCTACATTGAACATATATCAAAACATCATGTTGTAACTATGAACATGTGTAATTACTGTCAATTAAAACTAAAAAAAGAAATTCAAAACCGAAAAAAGAAGGTTCAGGAGGATTCTCTTCTTCACTGTACATCCGGAAGTAGACAACAGCAATAGCCAAGTGATGGCACTCAAATGATCCACAGTGAAATTCGGGGTTGGGCAGGACATCCTCAGCCTGTGGAAATGCTTCTGAAAGATTGGAAAGACCCAAGAACACTGTGCACTCGCCTGTACTGCCTGGGGAGGAGTGCTAGCCTGGGAGGCTGGGGCTCACTGGAGACAGCATCCCAGGCAGATAGTAAACTCGAGTCCCACACTTCCATACACTGTATTTCCTTCCCAACTCAAGTTAGAGGAAGTGTCAGGGCAAATGCACATGCAGTAAGTATCGGGACAACCTTCTGGGCTAGAGTGAGAAACTGCAACTCAAGGCATTGAAATGATGAGAAGGCATTGCTAGGGGGGGAAAGGAAACAGTGAATGCCAGGAAGGTTCATTAAGTGCATGATACTCTTAGATGTTGCAAGCAATTTGGGTGATGGGAAGAGCTTCAGAGCTTTAGCTCTGTTGTCTCCATGAAGTCTCAGCTGTGGAAGAAGAGGAACTGTGGGGAAGCATAGGCTTTCTCACCCAACAGCAAGTGAAAATCAGGCTATTTCNGGTTTACTAGTTGCCATAGGGAAGAGGGCGCTTTGCTTCATTCTCTAAGTTTTAGATAGTTTGCAGTTTTGTTGCAACCATACCATCATGCCAGGTTATTGGGAAGATAAGGTAGAATAAATTAGGGCGATGCTTTTCAAAGACTGTCCCAAGGACCAGCGCATAGACTCCCAAGGGATCTTGTTAAAAATGCAAATTATTGGCCACATCCCTGGCTGATAGCACAATTAGAGCTACCCAGTCTATGGCTTAATAAGCTTCCCAGTGGATAACTGCAGGATAAAATTGAGGAACTCAGAAACTGGAAAGCCTCTGGCAGAGTCCACGTGTGAAAGTGGTAACTGCCTTTATCAGTGTGTGCCTTCTTTGTTTGAGTCTTCAGATCTCTCTCCACTCTCTAATATGATAAATTAGAATATGTGAGTGTCACCCTTTGACTTCTCTATTAGAGAGAGAAAGGGACAGAGACACAACCCTGAGGAGAAGCCAGGCTGTCACAGCCAGACTCATACCCCAGAGACCCTGACAATCATTTCCTATTGCTTTCCCAGTTTCTGGGATTCCTGCTGAAAACATCCTCACTGAGTTCACCAGCTTCTGGAGACCCTAAAGAGACAGAGGAGAAGAAAACTCACAAGAAAAACCCTGCTCCATCAGTCAGGCTGTATCTGGATCTGTGGCTTTGCTACTCTCTCTAATTGGTCCTTACTGCAGCAGACTATCTTCCTAAATAAAAATATCAGATGTCTCTCCTCTATGAAAGCACTCTTTAGTCTTTTAGACTTAGCCCACTTTTTAGTATACCTCAGTGGTATAGAATATACCTGGCATGTTCAAAGCCCTGGGTCCAATCCAGAGAGAGACAGACAGACAGACAGACAGACAGAGACAGAAACACAGGGACAGAGATAGAGAGGCAGAGAGAGATGCAGAGAGAGAGAGAGAGAGAGAGAGAGAGAGAGAGAGAGAGAGAGAATAAGATTAGGTTTAACTCTTTAGTATAGCAGGCTTGTCAAGCTGGCCCCAAAGGACTTCCTCAGCCTCATCTCTCATTTTCTGCTTAACTCCTGCTCCCCTGCAGCCCCAGCTTCCTCTTGACACTCCTAATACACACAGGTCTACAAGCACATTCCAGTGGTGAGCAAGAACAAGCTTGTTATCCTGGAGCTGATTGTGAGGGAAAGAGAGTTCCAGCCCAAAAGGAACACTGTTGTGAAACAACCTGGTGGAAATGGGTGTTGTGGGGCTTTTTCCTTATGTACTGGATGAGATGTGACGCAGGTGTGGTGGAAGGTGCTGGTCTAACTAAGAATTTAACGAAAATGTTAACTAAGGTGATCCCTCATGTAAAAATGGCAAAGTGCTGCAAACTGGCCGGGTGTCATCACCTTTGATTCTGACTGTTCAGGTCTGCNTCTTAGCTCTATGATGGAATTTTATGCCCACTTTTTACCTAGACCTGAGTCAAAATCATCACAGCCAGTGACTTATGGCTTTCACTCTGAGTCACCACAGCTGGAATCTAAAGCCATCACCCAGCTCCTGTGGACACTGTCCCAGACACTGTCTTNCCTCTTTAAAGATCATAGCCGGCCTGCAAACTTGGCTGACAGTTCTAACTCCAACCCAAAGGGCCTTGATTTAGAAGAATTATTTTCCTGACCTTAAGAGATTTTGTTGCCTTCTAATTGTGTCCTAATTGTTTGTTATTATTTATTCCTTAAGTACTCTGAGTAGGGATACGCTGAGATTTGCAGTTGTTTATTTTGTAGCTCTTTTTGACAAATTCTTGGTGGAGAGCTTCCTCTGCACAGCTGGTATCAATATCCATAAAAGGCCATTTGAGCAATTTGTCAGCTCTCTAAGTATCAATTTCCTGGAGTGAGTGTCTTCAGTGGCCTCCACTTATGTCTGAAATATTTTTATGAATGTTTTTGCTTCTGAATTATTTTTGGAAGATATGTGGGGAAAAGAACCTTGAAAAAATACATTTTAAAAAAAAGATGGAATCGCATCCTCATTCAGGACCCAACTGACAAAGCTTAAATCCAGGAACCCTTGTGGCAAACTGTAACCTAGACCTATTGGAAATGAGCACCACAAGAGCAAAGTCAGCNTTAATAGCCACACAGACGACTGTGTATTTACCACGTAAAAGTACCATTTACTTTTCAAGAGTTTCCACAGTTAAAAAGTGTGGAAAAAGACTGTTACATTTTTTACCTCCATTAGAAAATTACCAGTGTTAAGACATACTTTAAATTGGAAAACATTACATTCATTCATTCCAGCCTGCTTGATTTCTTAAGCTTTTGTGTCCCAGTAGGGCTACAGTTATTGTCAGGTCCCAGAGGAAGCAAGGACAAGTGTCACTCAATTCCCGTGGCTCCTCCCAGCACCTCACCCCATCCTCTACCCTAAACCTCTCCAGCCCAGGGGCTGGGCTTTGCTTTTCTCCCCAGCTTCTGATTCCTANATAAACTAGCCATTTTGGCCATGTGCTCTCTTGGCTTTTGGCTCGTTCTTGGCCTTTTGTTCCATGGCTCCTCTCTTAGTCCACTTGCCTTCTCTTCTCTCTCTCTCTTCTTCGTCTCTTAGTTGCTCCTCTTCCTCTCTTGCTCTCCCTATCTCTCCTTTCATGGCCTGCTTCAGTCTGGACCCTCCCAGATGCCTCTGGCTGAACTCTCCCTTATATCTACAATAAAATGCTTCGTGACCATACCTGGAGTGGTCATTTCCTCATTTTCATTCAGTTATATTCCCAGAATAAATGTAGAGTTTGCTATAGAGTAGTGAACAAAAGAGATTTGATGGATCAGTGAATGGAGATACTATTCAACCAGGACGGCCATCCTAAACATCCTGCCAGTGAATTTCACCCTATTGCATTATGTGCTGTTTATGTTGGAACATTGTCTCAGTCTTAATATTTTTCACTGCTATAGCAGAATACTAGAGACCAATAATTATCAGAAATGTATTGATTGATGGTTCTGAGGACTGGACACTCCAAAACCACATGGTGACAACTTGGCCAGGGCCTAACTTGCAGTCATTTCATGGTAGGACAAAGAAATGAAGAGAGGGTGACTTGTCCCTTTACGAGGAAGCCACTCCCCAGACCACAAACACTGGTATAATAGGGTACTAACTACCTACAGAGGGTGGTGTCTTGTGACCCAAACATCTCAAATTAGGCATGCCTCCAAACAGCTGCACTGAGAATCAAGTTTTAACACATGAACTTTAACGAATGCATTCAAATCATAGCAGTGTTTCATTAACAATCAGTTAAAGTGATTCCTGTCTGTGCATATTTACCTTATAAAGCAGTACATGTGCAAAATAGCACAAGGTCCTAGATATCCATTGCTGCACAGGTAATAATAGCACAAGAGTGAGAANAACCTAACGCCATCCATAGACAACTGGTTACTGTCCCACAGCAGAATTCTAGACAGACATTACTAAGAACTGGCATTGCTGCATATCAAGTGAATGGAAAAGGAATATATTTTGGTTTGTTTGTTTTGGAATGGTCTCAAGCTCATGGAAAATTTGTTAAGAGTAATGAAAAGCATATTTTCCCCCTTGAGTTACTTGAAAGTAAGTTCTTGTTATATCAACTCTGAACACATTGGCATGTATTTTCTTTTAAAAAGGTGTTCTCCTATAAGACACTGAAACAAACAAATATCACCATCAGGAAATGTTACCAGTATATTCTTCCCATACAATCCCAAGACCCTTGTTAAGTTTTATGATCTTGTTACAGTTCCTTCTTATACTGGGCATGGCATTTAGCTGTCATTGAGTTCCGGTCTCCTTGCTCAGGTTGTTGCCAATCCTGTCTTCCTAACCTGTATGATCTTCACACTTAAGATGCCTGAGACCAGGCAATGTGTAGCCTGCCTCTCATTTAGGCTTGTATTATGTTTCTTCATGATTAGGTGCAGGTTATTCACGTTTGGCAAGATAGTCTTTTCTTTGCAGTCTATCCAGCAATACGTGACTTCAATTTGTCTCATTGTTGGTGATGGTTAACCTTGACCCCTTGATTAANGTGATATCTGCTAAGTGTCTCTACTTTGAGGTTGTTCTTTTCTTCTTTGTAATATTGGTAAATATTGGTAAATATTAATAAGAATGGAACTAAATAATATTGCAGAGTTGCTTGAAGAAGGTCTCCTTCAATACCAATTCCATATATATATATATACACATACAGCTACTTACATATACACATGTATATATAGCATATATAGTATGTATGTAGATTATCCTTTGGGATAATGGTAATAAATCTCTTTTGTATAGTCTGCTAAGTTTATATTTTGAAATAATCTTAATATAGCCAGTTTGGGAGCCTGGCTTTCCTTGCTTCATCTCACATGTGATATCAGACATTATTTACCCTCATTTCTTCATTTTATTTCATGTAATTTTTCCTCTTAATATTTTAATATCTATGTCCTTAAAAGTATATATTAAAACAAAAGTACGTAATTGGTGTGGATTGGGAGAAGTGTCCCCTAAATCCCACGGGTTAGTTCCCAAGCCACGTGCTATTGGGAAGCCATGGAAACCTTACAAAGTGAGAACAAAATTAGTCCCTGAGCCAAATGAAAGTGTGCTCTAGAAGGTCCTCAGGGTCCTAGCCCTTCTTCTGCACTTTGCTTCTAGGATGCCATAGGGTGAGAAGTTTGGGCCACCACCTCAATCCTTCTGCAACTTTCCTCACCTTAGAACCAAAGCAGCAGGGCCCCCTCAGCATGGAGCAGAACCTCTGAAGCTGTGGCCAGAGTGACCTTTCCTCCTAAACTGACTGGCTCACGTGTTTAAGAGTCCTATAGAAGCCGGGCGGTGGTGGCGCACCCCTTTAATCCCAGCACTTGGAAGGCAGAGGCAGGCGGATCTCTATAAGTTCGAGGCCAGCCTGGGCTACCGAGTGAGTTCCAGGAAAAGGCGCCAAAGCTACACACAGAGAAACCCTGTGTCGAAAAACCAAAAAAAAAAAAAGAGTGCTATAGAGCTGGCTGCGACAGTGGTGTGGGTTGTAAGAAGACATACATAACACAGCTAATGCATCTCAGGGTTCTCACAGTGTACAAACTGCTAACAGTGGACACAGTAAACACAGTTTCCCAGGGAATTTCAGGAGTTGGTGGCTGATGCCCACGCAGTAATTACTTCCAATTTCTTCCCTCCTGAAGGACTCCTGTTTTGCTTAAGAAGAGAAGNACTTGAGTCTTTGGGAGGGTGGAGCTCTCCCTCAAGTGCATGAGACTGATTGATTAGTATGCAGTGATTGGTTTCAGATCTGTCATGTGATTCGGTGTAACAGGAGGACTGGCAGGTAAGGCTTTTCCCTCCTGAATAATGATGTAGAGATGCTGGAGGAAGGAATCTTTACATCCACCCCCATACCTTTCTGATGTAGATAGTCCCTAAAAGCGCAGTAACCTTTTACAGTAGGGAGGCAACCAGCAGAAAGCTCCCTTACTTTCACCAATGGCAGCAAGAGAAATCCAGACCCAGGTCCCTGACTCACCACGGACTGCTTAGTCAGAGGCAGCACACGCCTACCTCTGGGCTTTTAAGACAAGATTGAAGTGCCTGTTTCTTTGAGACAGTAAGTCAGATTTTTTTTATCTGCAGTCAAAAAAGCAAGGAAAACATACACCGAGGCAACATTACACAGACTGAGTAGGTTATATTTAGGAATCCATGCACATAAATATGCGTATATGTCTGNAACAGCAATTAATGAAAACAGAGGCCATGAATTTGAAAGAGAGCAAGGAAGAGCACATGGGAAGCTCTGGAGTTAAAAATGCATCTTTGTCAGCTTAAAGTCCAATTGAAGGACCAGGTTCTACAGTGCCAGTCTCCAGAAAGTGAGATCGCTGTTAGTGTGACATCCTTCAATGCAAGACAGTGATGGAGGAGTTTCTCCATAAGCAAGGGGTTTCTCCTGAAAGTATAGAGCAGAGTTTGCAGGTCCTTGAAGAAACTCCTAAGAACAAACACACAGACAGACAGACAGACAGACAGACAGACACACACACACACACACACACACACACACAATACCTGAGGAGCAAGGCAGAGAAGGGCTCAGAGAATTGGCAGCAATATAGGAATGATGAACAAGAACTAAATAGTAAACAGAAAAGTAAACTTGTTATATAAAAATTGAAAACTTTGTTCACAAAATAATATTTTGCTACNACTGTTTCAATTCTCCTTATGCCATTTATTGGCCCTGTGATTTGGAACTTGATCACTTAAATCTTGTCTTAATTCCATTATCCACGGGGTGAGTTTTCTAAGGAGACTTTTCCTCTTTTACAACTTCTGAGTTCTCTATCGAACCACTCAATTGTGTCATCAAATGCAAGGTTATATGATTTAATTACTACTTTAAATTATTCCAGTTAAATTATGCCCACTTGAAATTTTCATCTACACAAGTTTATGGTGACTTATGGGCAACATATTTGGAAGCAGCCTGGGAACAGGTTAGATGAAGGAATTTGGACTGACTCCCATGACAAAACCCTGAAGCTGTTCTCACTCCACGCTCCAGTCTGCTGTTTAGCCCTGGCCTGCCATCCTTGCTGACACCCCTCACCCTTCTCTTCTTCATAGAAAATTGATTAATAAGTAACTTTTNAAGCTCTGGCTCCTCCCAGCACTCATCTCCATGAGAATGGGGGATCTTTGCTTAAAAAATAATTTTAAAATAGTTCTTTATTAGCTTTAAAGAAGCATGTTTCATTATGGCATTTTCAAGCAATTCTTTTTGTTATTTCTCCCCTGTAACCTCCCTCCCTGGTGCCTTCCTACTCCCAGTAGCCTCCTTTCTACTTTCCTGTGTGACCTTCCCCCAGCCCCAGGTCTTCTTCCCCTCTCATTGTTTCCTAGTCTAATTCAAGAGTGGGGAGTCTTCGCCCACTTCACAGCGTATTTATGAAGGACTTGGCACAAAGAACTCGTTCCACAAATGTTTGCCAAGTGAGTGCGGTAATGGTAGTGTACCAGACCTGTTCAAACATCCGAACAAGCTTCTACCAATGCGTGAGAAGAGCAGGGTGAATGATGGCAGCTTGTCAGTTTAACATTCGAATGCTCGTGTGGTCAGGAAAATGCACATAATCATAGTTTGTTTTCCCCTGGCTCATCTTTTACTGCAGAAACTTATAGAGTAAAAGTAGAGAATCTTAAAAATGCAATAATAGAATGCAAATAGATTCTTATTAAAGCAGATTAGCTTCTTCACTAGTTCTAATTCAATCATCCTTGGGTGCCTAGGACATGTGGCTCTGAAAATGTGTGACTTAAAGGTTTTATGTTTAAGCCGAAGACCTCCAGAGCTTCCACCCTTCAAACAGAGATGCTCGGTTCCTGAAGGTTTGGGATTAGTCCAGGGTGACTTCACACTGCGCTAGCTCTGCTCACCTGTGCTGTAGTTTTTGATCAGATTGTCCCTCTCAGAGCTGGATGCTGTGATGCCAACCACTCCCATCCCTCAGGCCACACAGGCCCTGGAGCTGTCCCATCTTCTGTATAGAACATGATAAGGTGACTGCCTTCCCCTCTGGGGTCTCATTAGCATCTTTTTTCTACAGTGGCCTCTTCATCGGGTACAATGTTGAAGGAGAGAGGCACTTGGTAGAGTTGCTAGGGATTGAGACACAGGAGACTTTCTGATTCTAGATTAAGCCAGATTCCAAAATAGTATACCCTCTGTGTCCTACAATGGACTCATCCTCTCTCAGATGAGTACTGGTGCTAGCTCACCTATGAGTTAAATCACTGTCTCTGTGTATGTGTCCTCCCTACTGCCACACACACCATAGAGGTCTACTTTTCCTATCTGTAATCTTTTCTCCACAATCCCAGAGTATATCAGATAGATCTGCAGATATGAACTGCAAAAGCAAACAGAATTAGAATTCTTCTCCATTCATCTTCTGGGTGCTAGCAAATTGGGGAACTCTAAATGATTTATGAAAGCAGGAAAAGACTGGTAGTTCTTAAGCCCTGTTGGTGTAAGACAGATATATTGGCCTGGATTTGGAGCTAAGCTCACCCTGTATTTACTTTGAGAACTTTGACAACCGACTGTTCTTGCTGGAACTGACTTCCCCTACTTAGTAAAATGAACATAGTCTTAGTACCTACTTCATAGAGTTAAGGTTAAGTATGCTGTGAGCTGGCATCACATTGGCTCACCCTGTTCTCTGAAGTCTAGGTTTCCACCTAGGTTCAATTGTTTTATCTTTCTAACACAGTATTTAGTTTATTTCGGAAGAAACAATTTAAATTCCTCAAACATAACTGTTTTGAAGAATGTTAAAAGGTAGAAGATTATGACAGAGTTGCTTATTGCAATTCTTAACTCGGATAAGTATTGAGACCAAGGTTTGCTTTCTTAATAAGAGGTTTAAGAAATAGTCTCAGACTTAAACCATGAAGCATGATATACAGAATTAGAGAAGATTGCAGAGAAAGATGCGATCGTTTGCAGGTTTCGTTCCCTGTCTTCCTGCGAACCACTGCTAACAAAGTCCTTCTTTTCTACCACATTTAAGTCCAGATGCTAGAGGGAGAAAAACAAATTTTTTTTATCCACAATACCTCAAGCTAATACTAGGTGTTGTCTAAGAATTTTCTAGAAATTTAAAAATCTCTCTATTTTCTCACATAGGGGAGATCTATGTGGCACACTGGGAACATTTGTAAAACCTTAGGCAGGGCATTTGGAAGGTGGCCTCGCTAAGAAATATTGGAAAGGGACACATCTGCCAAAATAATTCTCCAAGGAACTGGGAATCAATACACTGAAATAGAGAAAAGTGCATATAAATTTGGAACTCAAATTTTGAGATCCATCTCTTGGGAGATAAAGCAGTGTGAAATAGACAAGTGTTTTTATCTTGTTTTAGTTTGCTATAACCCCGAATTATGTTTTGGTCAGTTCTCTGAGCCATTGTTTCTTGTGTGTGTTTACAATTTTTTTAAATCGTGTTTTCTTGCTTTTATTCAGTAATAGAGAAAATTAAGGTTTTACATTCATTCTTACTTTGAAATGACTTTAAATTTAAAACTTAAAAACATACAAAATGAATACACAGACCTCTGGCATAACATATGTCTTTGTCTGTTTTCTATTGCTATAACAAAATATTGAATTCAGACTATTTTATAAAGCATAGACATTTATGGATCTAGACACTGTAAGTCCAATATCACATGGCTACATCTGGTGAGGACTCTGTACCACACCATAAAGACAGAAAACCAGAAGGATAAGCAAGAGTGTAGGGACGCCTCAAGCACCAGAGGCACTTAGGTTTATGGCACCTTGCTCTAGTAGTAACTAATCCAGCCCAGGGAGAAAGGTGTTAACCCTCTTAAGGACATAAAAACCTCTTAAGGCCCTCACTTCTCAGTACTGCCACAAGGGCAATCGTGTGTATGTANGTGACAGGACCCCGTGTATCTCAGGTTGACCTCAAATCTGCTGAGCTGAGGATATATCTTGAACTTCTGATCTTCCTGCTCCTCCTCCCAAGGGCTGGGGTCATAGTTGTGAACCAGTTTGCCTGCTTAGGCAAGCACGGTACCACTGAACTACACCCCTAGCCCAGAGCACGATTTATAACTTTGTTGCTGTCTTTTTACTTTCTCCTATGCACATACAGTATACAGATATATACATATCGCTATTTTTCTGAAGCTAAGGAAACTATATTTTAGCTGGGCTAGCTCATTACCTCCAAATACTTATTATTTCCTAGTTCCAAGGTCACTCTCCTACACAACCCCAGATAATCTTTTAAAACCAAGAAATATTACCATATAACACATGTGAATCCTGTTCAATTTTAACAATTTCCCAGTAACCAGGTTTTGTAGATCTCAGGATCCTGTAGAAGTCCTCAGGCTGCACTTAGCCAACATGGTTCTTCAGTCTTCTTCAATAAGGGCAAATTCCACAGTTTTCTCTTGGTCTTATGACCTTGATAGTCTTGAAAATTACAGGTCAATTATTCCCTGATGTTTGTCCCTAAAATCCCTATAAAGAGTCCTGAAAAAGAATATCCCTAAATTTAGATGAAATCTCATGTTTTACTTGATACTTATGCANTTTGGCAAAAATATGATAGAATTACTATGTGTTCCTCAGTAGATATTTTCTGCAAGTATGAGATGTCAGTGTGCTTCAGGTTAGGTTAAGTCTCAGCAGTCAGAAAGGTATTTTCCATGTTTCTACACTGTAAAATTATGCACAGTATGTTTTGTAGCTATTAATTAATAAGCAATTAAGTAATTTCTAGGAATAGTTTAACACTGTGTAAATATTTTGTTTTTCATCAAAATTTTACCTATCAGTTTTATCATCTTTGGATGGATCTTATATATATATATTATATTTTATTTGTATATTTATTATATATTTAATTTATATATTTATTATACATAATATATATTTTATATGTATATGTATATATATATTTTTGAGACAAGGTTTCATTATATAGCCCTGGCTGGTCTGGAACTGTCTATATATACTAGGCTGGCCTCAACCTCACATAGATCTGTCTACNTCTGAATACTGAGTGCTGGAATTAAAGGTCTGTGCTCCATGACTGCCTTTAAAAATTTGTTAAGGTAATATTTGGAAAATGCTGATTTTGTACAAAATTTTTTATATTGTTTGTTTCACATGATACAATTTTGTAAGTAGAGCTAGAGATCACTTATCTATTTACCATCTGTATATTATCTATCAATCATCTTCCATCTATATATCTGTACTGGCTGGTTTTGTGTGTCAGCTTGACATAAGCTAGAGTCATCAGAGGAAGGAGCCTCAGTTGAGGAAATGCCTTGATGAGATCCAGCTGTAAGGTATTTTCTCATTTAGTGATCAATGGGGGAGGGTTTAGCCCATGCTGGGTGGTGCCATCCCTGGGCTGCTGGTCCTGGATTCTATGAGAAAGTGGGCTGAGCAACAAGCCAATAAGCAGCACCCCTCCATGGTCTCTACATCATCTGCAGGATCACCTCCAGGATCCTGCCTTGTTTGAGTTCCCATCCTGACTTCTGCTATAGAATATTTTTTTAAGGTGTGTTACTTTTGTTTAATGTTGCATTTGTTTAACTCTGTGAAGCTGTGTTACTGTGCCTGTCTAAAACACCTGATGGTCTAATAAAGATCTGAATGGCCAATAGTAAGGCAACAGAAAGGATAGATNTGGCTGGCAGGCAGAGAGAATACATAGAAGGAGAAATCTGAGAGAAGAAGAAGTAGCCAAAGAAGGAGGAGGACTCCAGGGCCAGCTACCCAGCTACACAACCAGCAAGCCACACAATAAGAGTAAGATTTACAGAAGCAAGAGAACGGAAAAAGCCCAGAGGCAAAAGGTAGACAGGATAATTTAAGTTAAGGAAAGCTGGCAAGAAACAAGCCAAGCTAAGGCTGGCCATTTATAATTAAGAATAAGCCTCTGTGTGTGATTTATTTGGGAGCTGGGTGGTGGGCCCCCAAAAGAGCAAAAGAGCAAAAACAAACAACATACTTCCTTCAGTGATGAACAGCAATGTTGAAGTGTAAGCCCAATAAACCCTTTCCTCCCCAACTTGCTTTTTGGTCATGGTGTTTTGTCACAGTAATAGTAACCCTAACTAAGACAATAACCATCATCTTTTTATACAAATATCAACTCAGAGTCTTCAACGAGTTATGATATAGTAGCTTGAATGAGAATGCCCCCCCCATAGACAGGTTGATAGTGCTGTTTGGGTAGGTTTAGGAGATGTGGTCTTGCTGGAGGAAGTATGTTACTAGGTGCAGGGGAAGGGCAGGCGTTGAGGTTTCAANCCTATGTGCCATCCCCAGTTTGTTCCCTCTGCTTCCTGTTGTGGTTCAGGATGTGAGCCCTCAGCATCCTGGTTAAGCCTGTCACTTGCTGCCATGCTTTCCTGCCATGTCATACTCTCACCTCCTGGAACCATAAGCCCAAATAAACCCTTCCTTATATGAGTTGCTTTGGTCATGGTGTTTTATCATTGCAACAGAAAACACAAAACGTATTATTATTATTACTACTATTATTATTATTATATATTTCAAAGTTTGAGTTATCCCATATTTTGTCAATGAAGGTGTCTTTAAGCTAAAATTTATTTCCTTTTGACTTCTTTTAACTCTTTAAATATTTTCTTGCTTTCTGGCATAAGTTGTTCCAAGCTCATCTTGTTTCTGTGTACTCACTCTGGATTCAGCTGCTTCCCCAAGGCACTTGACTTCCTTTATTTAGAAATCAAGGACCAAATCCCTTAACTATCTCCATGCTGTTGTATTGAGATAGTACTAGAGGAGATCTGTGTGGGCACAGATATCTACAGGCACATATACAGCTTTATTTCTGTTCATGTTTGTTTGAAAATCATGACTCCACATTTATACTCGTCATTCCAGTTCAGCAGTACTGGATACTCCAGTGGTAATGCTTCTACTCTTTCTGTATTTGTAACTCCTGCAACAGTGAGAAGCCCACTTCCAGTTATTTTCAATACTCTAAGTAATCAATATTCTTATCTCAGGGCCTTTTCCTCAGCCTTAGTTCTACCATCCATTTCTGCCCAGTGAATATACAATTGATTCCCTTAGCTTCAAAGAAACGGAATAGGTAAAGGTCAGCTATATGTGCTCCGGCATTGCCTTAACAACATTATTGAGAGATAAGATGGAAAGCGGGTGGTGGCGGTGCACACCTTTAATCCTAGCACTTGAGAGGCAGAGGCAGGCGAATCTCTGTGAGTTCAAGGCCAATCTGCTCTACAGAGTGAGTTTGAGGACAGCTAGGACTGTTACACTGAGAAACTCTGTTTCAAAAAAATAATACAAATTAAAACTAAGGGGCTGGAGAGATAATAAGAGGCTTAGCAGTTAGGAGTGCCGACTGCTCTTCCAGAGGAACCAGATTCAATTTCCAGCACCCACATGGTGGCTCACAGCTGTCTGTGACTCCAGTTTCAGGGAACATGACACCCTCTCGTGGACGTGCATGCAGGCAAGACACTAATGCTCATAGAATAAAAATAAACATAAATAAATACACAAATACATATAGCTATGTCCTAATAAATTTATAAACAAGTTTATCATTTTTTATTGATAGATGAATTTATGTGGAACAGAACTATGATTTCAGTGTTGTAGGAAATCATGGAAGATGACAGTTTTGGGCAGGCCACATGTCATTACTTCTGTTGCTAAAATTCCTTCCCAAGAGGAACCAAAAACAATATCTAAGTTCCCAATGACAAACCAAGAGAAGATTCTGCCAAAGTTCACTCTAGAACCAGTATATTGGGATTCCTTACAGCACATAGGTGAAGGATTATATACTGGGGTGTGAATTGCCCCTCCCCCACACCAGACACCCCAAACAATCCACACCTGGAAAGCCTTTATCCAGCAAGGATGCAGATTTCCCCATAACTTCCCTGTAGTGGCATAGATGAAGGTCCCCTCTCCTATTTAAGGCAGGGTGGTATATAACAGGTGGTAGGGAGCAATGGGATACTCAGGTGGGGGGGTCTCTGGTCCTCCCTCCACCTCCATGAGGGAGCATAAACAGTCAATAAGCCCAGCTGGGGTAATCCTTTTGCCTGAAGCTCCTAAGATGTCAGTTGCTTGGCTCTGAGGACAGTCACTCACAACAGCTTCCCAGGAATCTGCCAGGAGTGTGACAAACAGCCTGGTTCTTTCTTTTATGGAACAAAGATACTTCAGAGAAGAAAAAAGTGATACTTGAAATTTCACCCTNATCTAACCCTTTTCCACACAAGTGTCTTTCTTTGAAAACATGAGGCACTGAGGGATAGAAAATGTCACTCCAGGACATCTGTGTCCCAAATTTATGCTAATTAGTTCTCCCTTCCACTTCCTTCTTCCCGGGGGTGAGCTTTTAAGGAAGTGTTTGCTGATGATGTCAGAATATGTAAGAAGTATTCTCCATCTTGTCCTTTCTATGTCTTCATTTTGTGATAATGTCAGGAATTGAGACATTTAGAATTATACAACATAGCTAGGTATGATG
>LZPO01117562.1:17208-28619 GCA_001675575.1 Neotoma lepida
TATACATATATCATGTAAGCACATTGATGTAGATATTTCCTTATTTCTAAATCATAGTTATGTTGAAAAGCTTAGGAAAATTAACATGATATGATCAAGGACCCCCAAGTACATGACCACTTTATGGAAGACTTTACAAAATTCTGTTGTCAAATTGTGAATTTATATGTTTTATCCTTTTATCACACATTGTCATGATGTTCTAGCTGTTAGCAGCCTGTTTGAAAGTAATATAGTAATGAACTGACATCCTTATATTCTTTGAATATTATTTTTTCCAGTCACATCTGTTCAGTATCACCAGAACAAAAAGTAAAAAATGCAGTGAGTTTGTCACTACAGTGTTTGACTTCTCTTTTTTTCCTTATTTCCCTAAACCCCTGAGAAGCTATTGGCTGTCTGAACTTGAAAGTGTAGGTCTGCAGGGTATATCATGGCCTCACAGACACTGATGGGAAGAACATATAATGGAAAGATTGGCCTAGTACAGCACCTATAGATGACTGTTTTCAGTGTTCACATAGGTAAGGGAATATGTGTTAGAGAAAGCCCCTAGTAGAAATCTTTCCAAAATGGATTAATTAGAACCACCTGAAAGTCTTTAACCAAAGAAAGCTATAGATTGATTGTTTGTGGCATGTGTACTTGAAAGTGTCAATCTAGAAATGTCTCCTTAGTCAAGAAAAAAGAGGCTTTGGATTCAGTAAGGAGCTGTTACAGATGGATGAGGGAATATTAAGAAGGAATATTTTCAGTAGCTTTTTTTTTATTTGAAGTGATCTTTTTTGTTTTTTGTTTTTTTTTAAAAGATTTAGTATGTATGTATGTATGTACGTATGTATATGTGTGTGTATGGTCACAGAAGAGGGTGTCCAATCCCCTGGAGTTGGAGTTGAAGGTGGTTGGTTTTGAGCCACCTGGCATGGGTGTTGGGAAGAGAACTCTGGTCCTCTGAAGGAGCAGCAACTATTCATAATTCCTGAGCCATCTCTCCAGCTCCCCCCTTATACTTTTTTTAAAAAAAACTTATACTAATACTATTAGTATATAAAGTTATAGGGCAAAGAAATTTCATAGACATTATCTTATCTGAATCTGCACTAGCATATCTCCAACAAGAAAAGTGGGCTCAAGCTTTGCAAAAGGGTCAGTTCAAACAGAAATATTCTCAAAGTAATATGATAATTCCTGCCTGCAAAATAAGGTAGGAACACAAATATTTCCTAGGGTATAGCACACTAGGGCTAGAAAAATATTTGTAAAACTTTTCCAATTTAAAATATTTGGATTTTTTATTTTAATGAGAATCTTGTTGTTGTTACTTTGACCTGATTGGAAGAGCTAGTTTAGTTTTTGACTATTACATGGTCTTAGAGAAGGAGTTTTTCTTTGGAATGACAAAAAAAAATGGAATTAGGTTTTATTACTATTATCACTTTTTTCCCCATGAACACTAGAGAAACTTCTCCTCTATAATAGATCATTTATGGTTGGCCATTTCATAACCTTTACTTTTGTTAATGGGTCAAAATTTATTTTAAAATGTGATGGAGAGACTGCACCCCTGGTTCTTAGATTCCAAGCCAAGGAATGGAGTTATTGAATATTCTGTGGAGTCTGGTTCAAGCTTGATCACTGTGGATAGTGGCTAGATAGCCCTGGTGTAGAGTAATTGGGTGGAGAGGCCTGTAGGCAACATTTCAAGGGAAACATTGCAGAAGTTAAAATTGAGGAGTTGCTTCTATTTTTATTTCACATAAGCATGCCTGGTTTCCTATCCCTTGTGCTATAAGCAAGAAGCTGCAAACTTTTCCAATTAAAATGGAAAATGCCTAGGCAGAGTCTATGGGCACCAGGTAATTGGATGAGAATTTCACCATGGATCTTGCCCCTGCTCATCCAAATATCCAGAGTGTTTTCTCCACAACCCGCTAAACACTGGGGCTGGGGACATTAGCTATGCTTCACTGCGTGTGTCAGTTTCCAGGCAGGGGCTTTCAATTTTTGCCCAAAGTTAAAGGATCCCTAAGCAAGATCATTTGTAAATAATTATCTTGCATATTTGATCAACCCAAGATCATTTTCTTTTCCCATGATCTTCACTCTGCCAGCTAAACCAACGACTCGTAAACATTTGTTCTCAGGATCCTTTATATTGCTAAATCCTTTTGAGAACTCAAGACTTTTTGTTCCTGTAGTTTTTTTCTTCAATATTTATCAGTGTAGAAATCAAGTGCTGGAAATTGTTTAAAGTATTTATTAAATTATTATAAAACACAGCAATAAACCCCTTACATGTTAATGTGGATAGTACATTTTATCAGCGTGAGTATATGATTTAAATCAAAACAGTGAGTGTAAAGAATGGTACTGTTAAGTATTTACAAGTCTCTCTAGTGTCAGATTCAATAAACGACAGTTACTTCATACAATATCATATGCTGAGTAGTTCCTGGAACTCTCCTCCATGCATTCATGAAATAATGAGAGTAAAAGTGGCAAGATAATCTTTGTGTTGCTATCTTAGAATTATAGTTTTGACCTCACAGCCCCTCTGAAACGAGGAACCCCTACTGGTCCTCAGACAACACTTATTACAGAGCCGCTGAGATAAACAAACACGAATAGAATTACAATCCAGTTAAGTGCCCCTGTTTAGAACTCTGAAGGGCCAGTGTTTTCTCTGGCTCCTCTAGAAGTCAGCAGGTAGCCAGCGTCACAGAGCAGCCACCATGATGATTCGGACCTAGACACCTCTGCCCCCATGCTCTGTCTGCTGACTAGTACGTGTTTCCCTGTCTGGAACTTATTAACATAGAAGTAATATTTCTAAATGGAATCTACAAATTCAATGCTGAAATGGGTAAAGGGAATAACAGAGTCAGGCTTGATGGCATAGGCCTGTAATAACCAGCTACTGGAGAGGCTGAGCCAAGGTGGCTCATAAATTCAAAAGCTGACTTAGCTACAGAGTAAGTTCAAGGCCATTCTAGGCAATTTAGTGAGACCCTGTCTCAAAGAAAAAAAAAAATCAATATCAGATGGAAGCTGTAGCTTGCTTGGTAGAGTACTTACCTAGCATTTGAGAGGTTCTAGGTTAAATTCCTAGTGTTGGGGGAAAAAAACGAAAAAAGAAAAGAACAAGAGAAGGAAGAAAAGAAGGAGGAGGGGAGGGGAAAGGAGGAGGGACAGGGAGGATTGGATCAGGAGGAGGGGAGAGAAAGCAAGTTAGAATTTTCCTGATATGGAATGTTGGTTTAATAACTGATAAAACAGCCTGCCTGTAGGCCACTGTGACACAGACCTTTAATCCCAGGACTCAGGAGGCAGAAGCAGGCAGATGATCTGAGTTCAAAGCCAGCCTGGTCCACAAAGTGAGTTCCAGGACGACACAGAAAAACTTTGTCTCAAAAACAAATAAACAAAACAATTGACAAGATAATAAACAAAATTCCCTTCNTTGATAAAGGAGAAAAATCACACAATCACTTCTGCAGATGTGCTGACATTTTATGAAAGCAACATTTATTTATAATTGAAGCTCTTTAAGTTGGGATAAAAAGAAATTTATACAATCTGATTATCTGTATCTTGAGAAACATACAAAAAATACCCAATATCTTTTTTCTCCTTCAACATATCAAGTACTCATGACTATATTTAGCAAACATTGTGTAAAATATCTGCACAGAAAATGCAGAAGAAAAATTACTGAAATAAAATTTAAAGTGTCTATGAAAAGGTAAGCATAAGTNCCATTAAGAATTCTAACTTGACCAGAATTCAGTAAGATCTCNATCCAACTCCAAGATGCATTTTATTTTATTTTCTGTAGAAATTGCNAATCTGATTCTAAAATTTGTATGGAAGTGAAGAGAGAAAGGACTGGCAAAGATACTGTTGAAGACAAGGGAGAGCGTTTGAGATCTACAGACAGTTATTCCAGGTTGGTGTCTCACACTTGTAACTTCAGAACTCAGAAGGCTGAGGCAGGAGGATCACCGGGCTAGAGGTTAAATATATATATACACATATGTATATATGTGTGTATGTATGTATATTTGGGCCATAATTTAAAGAGTGTAAAACAAACTTGTTATTATTTAGTTAGAATAAGGCATGGATTTAAGGCTGCCTCCTATACTACTCACTGCCTCAAAACAAAGAAAACAACAACAATTATTATTGTTGTATTAATTAATTAATCAATTAATTAATTAAAGGTGTATTCAAGCACACTGGACAAAGAGATAATTAGAAAAAAATCAAGTTCAGAAAAAAATAACAAAAATAAATACTATTTACAACAAATGTGCTGTTCTATTATAATGTGGAACAAGGTACATTACGAAAATGGTGCTGGATTCATTTATTATCCAAAGATAAAAACATCCTGTAATTCCTACAATATTAAAAAAAAAAGGCTCCNGAAAGATCATAGTTAAATGGCTTCTTAGAAGGTTGAGGAGAAATTCTTTTCCACTTGGGCCGCTAGGAAGCTTCTCTTAAATGGCATGCTTAAGAAGACTAGCCATAAAGGAAAATACTGACAAGCTTGAATTACATTAAAATTGAGAACTTTGGCACATCAGATGACCATTCAGGTAATAGAAAGACTAACGAGAAAATGTATTTGTACCATGTCTCCACCAAAGATCTCCTAGTGTTACATAAATGTGTGTGTGTGTTCATGAGCAAGTACACAGATATGTCCATCTTAATAAGAAACGAGTACCCAATGATAAAGTAGGCAATAATTCAAGAAAACATTTTATGAGTTCAGTGTCAGTAGATGTTTGGGAAATACAACCAGAGAACACTAATGCCTCTGGACATCCACAGAATGACTAAAGCAAACCCAAACCACAGCAAAAACTAAACACATCAAGCAGACCAAAACCTTACCAGACCATAGCATGATTTAATGGAGGTAGAGNATCTGGAATTCTCACACACTTTGGCAAATTCTTTGGTGTTACCTTCTAAAAATTAATGACTTTGACTCCTAGACGCCCCCTCCCCCCAGCTTTTAAAGTCTGGTGCAGTAGTACACACTTATAATCCCAGCACAGGATGGGGGGCGGGGAGTGAAAGGGAGAGAGCAGAAACAGGTGGATCTCTAGGGCTCAGGGGTTACTGGCCAGTTAGCCTGGCCTACTAGGCAAGTGCCAAGGCAGTATGAGAGCCTGTCATTAAAAAAAAAAAAAGGACAAACACCCATCCCAAAATAACCAACATTGCCTGAGAAGTGACATCTGAGCTTGTCCTCTCCTTTCATGTGTACACTTGAACACACATGAGCATATGCACACATATACAAAATAAGCTTTTCTTATAAACAATAATTTTTCTCCTAGGTATTGTGATGATTATATTGTGTCCCCCAAAATATTGTGTACCCTAATAAAATTTATCTGGGGTCAGAGAACAGAACAGCCATTAGATAGACATAGAGGCCAGGCATGGTGGCACACACCTTTAATCCTAGCACTTGAGATCTCATGTCTTTGTTTGGGAAAGACACATGCCTTTAGTCCCAGGAAGTGATGGCAGGAAGTAGAAAGGTATATATGGCGTGAGAACCAGAAACAGAGGCCTCTTAAGCTTTCAGGCTTTGAGCAGCAGTTGAGCTGAGATCCATTCGGGTGAGGACTCAGAAGCCTGCAGTCTGAGGAAACAAGATCAGCTGAGGAGTTGTCAAGGTGAGGTTGGCTGTGGCTTGTTCTGTTTCTCTGACCTTTCGGAATTTACCTCAATAGCTGGCTCTGGGTTCTTTTAATTAATAAGACCATTTTAAGATTCTTTTTACAAGGTATATATCAACTAAGTGCTATATACCAACACTAAGTCATGTACAACAATATTGAAGACAGCATTGTTTGTCATAGCCCCAAGTCAGGAAAAAAACCTCTACTATTATTTATTCATTTTGTTATTTTAAAATCCTTTTTAAAGGTTTATTTATTTCATGTGCATGAATGTTCTGTTTTCATGTATGACTGTGCATCACGTGTGCTTGGTGTCCATGGAGGTCAGAAAAAGGTATAGGATCCTCTGGAATTGGAGTTATGGGTGGTTGTGATCTACCATGTGGATACTGGGAATCAAACCTGGGTCCTTTGCGAGAACAAGTGCTTTTAAATGCTGAGCTGTTCTTAAGATCCATGTTTTGTTTTTTGTTTTTGTTTTTTAAAGACAGGGTCTTGTGATGTAGCCCTGATAGGCCTCAAACTCACAGCAATCCTTCTGCCTCAGCCTCTTGCTTGCTAGGATTACAGACAGGAGCAACCATGCCCAACCCTAAACAGATGGTGATATAGAGATGCAATGGGCCACACCCCAGCCATGAACATGAATGAGTCACAGCCACCTGTAACAAGCCACAGAGATCTCTCTGATAAAGGGCTGGATGAAAGACTTCGGGTGAGTTTATATTGCACTAAGAATCTGTACTGGATAAAACATTTATAGTGAGTTACATAGGCAAGGGGTAAGTAATAGCTGCAGGCTANGAGTGAGAACTCTGTCTTGTGGATAGTCATCAGTATCTGCATTATGTGGTGATTTCATCACTTCTGCCAAACTCAGCAAAAGAAATTCTTTACATTTGTACACTTTCTGATAAGCATGCTGCATTTTTAAAAACTGAAAAGCAGATGTCTTCCTCTATACTAGAATACAGGTATATAGTCTCCCCACTGACTCAAAAATCCTTATATGAAAGCTCAAGATACTGAGCAGAGGAAAAAAATGAATCATTCCCTTGTGACGTTGTCCAGAATTCTGGGCTGTCTTCACCTAGGAATGGGTTTGTCAATTCCTTGCCTCTCTTGAATCTCTAGTTCTGCTGTTCCTTTGTGTTCACTAGATCCAGGCTGATGCCTGCCAACTGATAAAAGGTGCATTAGGAAACATGGCAGAGATGGGGCCACAGTGTCTGAAGCCTATCAATTGGCAATTAACAGGTGAGGGTGATCTGAGGCANCCTAGGGGAAAATACACTTTCGGGGAAGAATAGTGCAAAGATCAGGTAGACATTTCTGCCCGCAGGAGGACAGGATCCAAGGGTGTGGCCACCATACAGAACAGATAGTGTCCAAAGGCATGCAAGGACATCAGGGGAGTTGAAGTGAATGGATAATCCATCCATTCAAGTATTTATTGTCTGCTCTTGAACAGAGATTGTTGGCCATTGTTAATGATTGAGCAAACATCTGAGGGACACAGCTTCATTGAGCAGTGTTGTTTCACTTAGCACTCCCTTTTCTGGGAATGCATTTCCGGCGTTAATGAGTGTATGCCTATATTTACCTTTTTTAAAAAAAATCACAGTCTTTATTTGTAAATATTGTATTCTGCTGACACAAGGCCTGGTAAGAGAGTAAGGGAGTCTTGACAGATTCATCCACATTTCCATTTCCTCCCTCTATAAGCAACGTTATACATTTGTAAGAAATTTGGGCAATAAATAGCAACCAGGAGTGCATAAGCTTATACGTGACTTGTACCAATGCCAGCTGCACGCAAGCTTTGCCCATATAGTGCAGCATGAATTATTCAACACTTCTGTGTTAAATGGCCATTTTTGGAATCTAGTCTGTATATTTGAAGTTTTTGCATTTTAAGTGGTAGACTTAATTTGTGCTTATCCTGAAATTATAATTGCTATTCTAACATGCTGCCTTTAGCAAAATATGTATTCTTATGCATGGAAAATACATTTTAGAATGATGGCATGACTTTTACACACACACACACACACACACACACACACTCACTCACTCACTCACACACACCTTGATACCATATAGTTCATATTGTGGCAATCCTGTGCATACACCATACTCAGAAATTTTCTTCAAACCTGAAGATCTAGAGATCTTACAAGCTCAATACAGGCTGTACTTAAACAAATTATAATATGAATTAAGTGTGCAAAAGATGGGTAGAAATTACTTCTAACCAAAAGAGTCATAAATTTAGTAATATAAAGTGGTGACCAAGGGCTGGGCTTGAGGTTAGATAAGTTGAATACACAACCAAGTTCAGCTTCTTGTTAGCTGTGTGGTCTTGGGCAATGTCCCTCTCTCTGTTGGGCTCTGTGTTCTATGTAAAACTGGGCTTGTATTACTCGTCTCCTAGAGATATTGTGGAATTCAATGAGGTAAAACATACAAAGCTCCAGTCTCTTCAGGAGATTAAAAGGAGGACTATTAATTTTCAGTAGAAACTCGTATAAACCAGATTTTCAATACTCCCTGCTGATTTGTGGCATCTCTTCTTTCTTAAGGTGTGGTTGTGANGCAATGCTTTTGAAACACGTTCATCTTGCCCAGTGGGGGTGGAAGATACTGCTGACACATCCCCACTTCCAGCTTGTCATCTCAGGTGTCACAATGAAGAGAGAAGACCATCTGTGCCAGGACAGCATTTGTCAAATCATTGAATGAAGTAATGATATAAATTGAAGGGGTTAGAGGTACTGAGAGCTATGGTTATTCAAATATATCTCCTGTGGATGTCTTTGGGAGTCAAGCCTTAAGCTTCTTAGGAGCAAGTTTTATATATGCTTTCACATTTAGTCCTCTGTCAGGGTCTATAGTTGAACAGATGTGTAAAATTTAGTTAAATTTTCCCTAGGGCATAATCACATAGCCTGATACCCAGCTCCACCCCATGTGTCTTAGGGTTTCTACTGCTGTGAAGAGACACTGTGACCATGGAAACTCTTATAAAAGAAAAATATTTAATTGGGGTGGCTTNCACTTTCAGAGGTTTAGTCCATTTTTATCATGATAGGATGCAGACATGGTGCTGGAGAATGAGCTGAGAGTGAAGAAGGAGCTACATCTTGGTCCCGCAGGCAACAGGAAGTGGTCTGAGACACTGGGTCTGGCTTGAGCATATATGAGACCTCAAAGCCTATCCCCACCAATGACACACTTCCTCCAACAAGTCCACACCTACTCCAACAAAGCCACACCTAAGAGTGTCACTACTTTTGAGCTTATGGGGGCCAATTACATTCAAACTACCACACCATGCCCTCTCATCCCCAATCTATTTGGCAAGCATCATTTGAATTTTACACTGAAGGTGGATATGTCAGTGTTGAATGAAAGGGCTATGGAGGTCTGCCTTTCAAGTGAGTTCCTCCCTGTTTATGAGAAGGCTTCTTTCTATCTGTGCATTTTCCTTCATCCTTTCCTGTCTCTTTCTCCTCTCTCTGCTGTAGGAATTTAGACCNGGTTTCCTCTTCCAAGATGAAGCTTGTTCTTCATTGAGGAGTCTAAGGTGCCCTTAGTAGTTTTTTGAGGTCTAAAAACATTACAGCCATTTCTTACCCAATCAAAAAAGCCTGGGAGACAGACCCCTGTGTAACCTGCTGGTGTCTGAGAGTCCACGCTTATTCTCTTCAGGTTTCTTCCTCTTTCTGTAAAATAATTAAGACTTCTAAGCAGCCCGAATGCTTCCACCACCCACTACAGAAAAAACCAAATACAATTATTAGTAACACTTGCTTGCTCCCTGCTGTTCAACTTTTTGGAAATTAGGGAAAGCAGAAAGAGACACAGATAAGAGAATTGTGTTTGGAAACATCTGACTGCCACCCAGCTGGGCCTTGTCACATCTGCCTTCTTCCTCATGCTCTTACTCACCTCAAGCTTTCTCTGCAATCTTAAGATTTCCATTTGAAATGCTCTTTGAATGACAGGCAGTGAACCCCAGGATCCAAAGGAGCTTTGATGTTTGCCAGAAGTTCTAGAAGACGGTGGTTTCCACAGAGCTAACTACTCCGGCACAGAGAATCTATCAGAAAACTCAGATTGAATATAAAGAATTGGCTTTGCTAAGACAAAAAGAATTAGTATCTTTCTGGAGGGCTCACCTGGAAGATTCTTCAAGCCTTTTTCCTCAAGATGTCTGTAGGCATGAAACTCACTTCTTATTTCAATAGAACATTTATATGTCAATTGCAAGAAATATGTCGAGGGGTGCAGTTGACTTTAATATCTTATTGAGCAATGTGACAAGAATTTGAAAATGTACAAACTAACCATGGGATGACCTTTCAAAACTGAAATGCAAAAGTGGGGATGACATTTTCTCATTCAATTATATATTTTGAAGTCTAAATTAAAGCACACACAACACCAAATTAAACATCTCCTCCCCAGAGTGAATACCCCAATCATTTATAACTAAGCAACTTAAGTGTCTGGTAATCAACAAACATTAACATGTAAATACTTTGTTTTAATAAGCCATGAACATTAATATGCACGTGGCTGAAATTATCCCTACTGAAATTCTTCATCTGCAACCCAAAATATCAGATATGGGCTGCAGAGAAAGAAAACTGTTAAATTTAATTCTGAAAACATTCATGTGAGTTTGCATAAATCCTCTTTATTTTCTAGTGGATTTTTTTTTCTTCGGGATTTTTTTTTTTCCTGCCCCTGCTAGGAGCCTTATGAAACTGAAATGTCAAGTGAGGGTTGCTTTATATCATGTTCTGTCAATCAAAGGAAGGGAGGCTTCCTGCATCTGTTGCTAGTATATTGGCACTTTTTGAAGAGTGTTTCGGCGGGAGCGAGAATAAATAAAGATCCTTCAGGCACTTTCTCATTTATGGATGAGGAATCAAAGCAGTCTGAAACTTCATTTTCAGCCTGATACCCTGAAGATTGTTGGCTGATAATTCTGGATGGAACAGCTTATCTTGGAGGATTAGGGAGAACATGGCCTTCCTATTACTTCTGGCTTCAGCCTATTCAGCCGGGTAGACTTTGTCACACAGTATCTGGGCCTTTACATATGTCACTAATCTTATCTATATCTTTTCAGCTCCTTCTGTTGGAGCTGTGGTTTCCCCTGCCTAAACCTCCATTTCTTCATTACACCAGCTGTATAGGCATTAGCCTTCCCTAACCGCCTTTCTACATCGTGTGGTTCGGTAATGGCTAGGTTTGCAGACATTCGGCTTTTCTGAGCAGGCTGGGACAGGATTTTTTTTATCCCAAATCTTAAGACTTTCACATCAATTATATTTAAAAGCTTCCTATGGTTCCCAAACAAACTTATTTCCCCTCTTTACTAAATCCGCTTAACAAAATGAAATAATCTCTGCAATACATTATCTTTGCAACCATTAATGATAAAAATGAATGTCTCCCTTCCATGCCTGTGCACATATGCCACACTGTCACACTTGTGTCCCTTAGCAGAAGACAGTGGTTCACTCATGAAATAAATATTAAGTGTGTAGTATATGTAAGAAAAGGAGACCACAAACATGATTTCAAAATTGCCTCTGTCCTCAAGGTGCCTACAGTTTAGTGGAGAAATTATGAATAGATAAAAATTCACCGTCCTCAAGGTGCCTACAGTTTAGTGGAGAAATTATGAAT
>LZPO01117562.1:31596-59524 GCA_001675575.1 Neotoma lepida
TAAATCCATGAATGCATGTGGGTATTTTTTTTTCTTATACATGGTTTAAGTTCTGTTCCCATTCACAACTTGGGCATAGAGCATCCAGAAATTTGACTGGATACCAGGTGTCATGACTGACAAGAGTTCCTGTGGTGATATATTGTGTTGTAGTCCAGGGTGGCTTTGAACTCATGGAGATCCAGATGGATTTCTGTGTCCTGAGTGCTAGGATTAAAGGTATGTGCCACGACTGCCAGACTGTTTCTCTCCTAGNCTGAGTCAGTCTCATTCCAGGGTGGCTTTGAACTCATGGACATCTAGATGGATCTCTGCCTCCCAACTGCTAAGATTAAAGGTGTATGCCACCACTGCCTGGCTTCTATGTTTAATCTACTGGCTTGTTTTGTTCTCTGATCTTCAGGCAAATTTTATTAGGGTTCACAGTATATCAGCACAAGTTGTTCAGCTCAATGGCTCCCCATTCATTCCTCTAATTATTTCTTTCTCAAGTTCCANTTTTTTCAGTCTGTACTCTCTGTCCGTATTTGATTCCAGTGCATTTTCTGTTCCTTTCCCTTTCTCTTTCTCTTCTCCATCTCCTAGACTGAAAGAATTTCTTGTTGGCATGAACTACTGATATTCCAGGCCCTTCTTGCTATCTGAAGTCCTCTAGTGGNTGTACACCTAAGGGATGTTTGGTGGTTTGAATAAGAATGACCCCTATAGGTTCATATATTTGAATGCTTAGTCATCAGGGGGTGGCACTACTTAAGAAGGATTAGGAAGTATGGCCTTGTTGGAGGANGTATGTCACTGGTGGTGGGCTTTGTGGTTTCAAAAGCCCAACCAGGCCCAGTAGCTCTCTCTTCCTGCTGCCTGTAGATCTGGATGCAGTTCTTGGTTACTTCTCTAGCACCATGTCTGCCTATGTGCCACCATGCTCCCTGCCATCATGATGATGGACTTAACCTCTGAAACTGTAAGTAAACCCCAATTAAATACTTTCTTTTATAAGAATTGCCATGGTCATGGTGTCTCTTCACAGCAATAGAACTCTGACTAAGACAGGCTGGTTTTCTTTAGATCTTAGGAAAGTTAAGTAACACCTTCTGAGAACCACCAACTCCCTTCGTATCCAAGGCCCACAGTAGACATTGCTCACAAATGTTCTCAACATGTCTCCCCAAGCAAAGTACAACTCCACAGAATTGGTTGTCTGAGAAAACTCCTTCATTCCTCTCTGAGGTAATGGGACACAAGAAGGAGTAGGGAGTAAGGAGACTAGAAGAAATAAACAAGAAGGTAAGAGGTTATTGGAAAAAAGAGGCTGAAAGGGTGAGACATAGAAAGCTGCCAACCAAGGAGGCAGACTTCAGAAACTGTTCTGGAATGAGCCTANAATTCAGTCTTTTATGAACTGTGCTGTTCATGTACCTAAGTCCATAAGAGTGAAGGTCTAAAACTATACAAGCATTAGGGAAGGTGATAAACATTGACATGTCTACAGAAAGCATTAAACTAATAAAGACAAATTATCAAATGTGTGCTTTTCTACATGATTAATAATAATTATAGCCATGTATATGAGCTACTTCTCTTTCTGTCTCTTTACCATGCCACATGACAAATAATGAGCTTATTATTAATGATGTAACTGTTAAATATTTTATTTGATGACAACATTGAACTCATAATACATGATCTCAAAAATTAGACACAAAAGACATTCATCGTTCTCTTTATTGCTTCTGACACAGCTTCCCTTGCCTTACTCACTGGGTGTTGGCACCAGTGCAGAGTTCAAGGCCACAGTTTACTAGGTAGAAAAGACTGTAATACACTCTTACACATATATCTCATAAAATGAGTGGACAGAAAATGAAACCTCTAAATTTTGGTAGTTGGAAACCTAGCTTCAAACTGCTTTTGTATGTGCGCACACTCAAGTACATGTACGTGTGTACACATGTGTGAATATGCCCGAGGAGGCCGGAGAACAACATTGGGTATCATTTCTCAGGTGTCATCCACCTTTTCTTTTCTTTCTTTTTTTCTTGTATTTCATTTTGAGACAAGATAGATCTCTTTCTGGTGTGGAATTCACCAAGTAGGCTAGGCTGGCTGACCAGGGACCCTCAGGGAACTGCTTGTCTCAGTCTCCTCAGTGGTGAGTTTACAAACATATGACATTACGCCTGTGTTTTCTTTTAATGTCGGTTCTGGAGATCAAGTTCACGTCCTCAGGCAAGACAATCACTTTACTAACTGAGCTATCTTCTGATCCCCAAACTGTTGATTGATGAAATATCTCAAATATAAGCCTCTCTCTTTTTTTTTTCTGACATTTCTTTTTCTTTTTCTTTCTCATTTTTTGAGACAGGGTTTCTCTGTGTAACAGCCTCTAGCTGTCCTGGAACTCACTATGTAGACCAGGCTGGCATCGAACTCACAGAGATCCACCTGCTTCACATTCTGGGATTAAAGTCATGCACCTCCATGCCCTTTTTAAAATGACATTTCTTTTAAATGTATTCAGATATTCCATCATCATTTATAGTTGGACAGTGGTATTTTGTTGTGGTTAACTTACTATGGTGCAAAAGACTGCACACAATTTTTCCATCTGACTGAGAATCCAATAATATCAAAAGATGTGGGAGTGGAGCAGACACTGCTCCCAGGAGTGCTTTGGCCTCACCCCCAGGGAAACCTGAGTGTTTCATGGTACCACAGTTCATGAACCATGCCCTTTCTTATTTCCTTTCAGTTTTTCTCTCCTTGTTTTATTTTCTTCTCTTTCATTTTCTAACTGGCAGATTTGTTGAATACTACCTACAAGTCCTACTATTTCATTTTCTCAAGTATTCACTATGCCTCAAGAACTACAGATATATTGACAGGCAGGGGGCACCATAATGAGTAAGACATAGACCTGGATCTTGAAATTTTTTTTGTTAATTTATAAGGTAGAAGCATTAATCTTTCCCCATATTGTTGGTAAGTGGTAGCATAAAATAACTTTATGAGACATAAACCTTCATCTTATCTGAACTTGGTTTCTGGCTCAAGTTCCCACAGTGCACTGCTCCTTTAAGGCATATCCTGTCAGTGACTATGGCAAAAGCCATTGTTTTCATCTTGTTTCTGGAATTCCAGTTTTGTTTGAGTCAACTGATAACTGATCTGAGTCAGCTTGAGATAACTTTGTATTTCTTTGCATGCAAAAATGTGGCCACNTCACCCACTTTTAACAAAAAGGTTATCCAAAGTGGGGTTTCTGAGGAAGCATTTGCTTTCTGACAGAAGAAATTGATATGGCCAAGAGTAAGTTGGTANAGAGTTCTTCTCTGTCTTCCAGGTAAGAATGCCCAGGCGAGGATACAGTGCTTGGAGATGTGGCTGCAGTCTTCAGGAAATGCATAAATATGAAGCTCCACATGCTGAGACTGGTTGGTGTAACTGATGGGAAGAATTTGGGTCTCCAGTGGCATTTAAACGTCTAAATGTAGCCTGATGTCTCTGCATTCAACTGTCTCATTAAGAATATTGCAAATGTCTTTATAGTCCATGGAGATTCCTTTTGACCCAAAGTACCCCACACTAATACAGTTTTGTAATCTTCACAATGAACTTTAGTGACACAGTATTTCCTACCCAATACTATTCACACAAGTCAGCATTTATATCAGTTCCATTGTTCTATATCAGAGATCTGTAAACTATGCCCTGTGGGTCAAATCTAATCTGCTTGAGGATGCCCTGCAATTTAAAACTGTCTTTCAAAGCATCTTTAAATGATTAAAAATAAAATCTAAAGAAAGGTAATGTTTTATAAACATGAAAATAATATGAAATTCAAATGTTCATGTTCACAAATAAGGTTTTATTAGAATTCAGCCATACTCATTTAGTTACAGATCGCCAAAGGCTGCTTCTATTGCAGAATTGAACATTTGAGATGAAACAGATGGGCCACAAAAGCTGTAATATTTCCTCTCTGGTCCTTTATAGAAAATAGTTCCTACTTTTGGTCTAATACACAAAGCTCCATTATAGCCCATGTGATGCTGATTGTATTTTAGGTGTGACATTCTCACTCTGTTTTTCTAGAACTATAACTTTCTGTTATGGTTTGAATGTGAAATGCCATCAAAAAGGTTGGTAGTCAAAGCCTAGACCTCAAGCTGGTGGTGCTATTTGGAGAAGAGCTAAGAACTTTAGTAGGTAAGTTCACACTGGAGTTAGCCNCTGGGCTACCTTGTCACTGGCCCTTTCCTATGTTCCTTCTCTCGGTTTCCATCTGCCAGGAGTTGAGCAGTTCTATTCTGCAACATGCTCCTGCAGCTATGATATACTTCCAAGCACATGGGGCCAAGTGACCATAGACTGAGCCCTCTGGAGCGATGACCCATACATAGTAAGTCTTTCTGCTTTAATGTTTATTCTCTCAAGTCTCCACTATAGCAGAAAGAACAGTAACTAATACACTGGCTTCCCCTTAACCTTGGAAACACATTTGTTTATAGTTGTGCTCAATTTGTAAATCACTCACAAATATTACTGTATTTGACCATTTCAAAAAATTAAGTGAGGAAAAAAGGGGCAGAGATGACAAAAATGACGAATTTTATATGGAGGAAACCGATGTCAGGATGCAGCCTTGGATTCAGGGTTTGTTCAAATACTCTAAACTTCACTTAATATTTGAGTGACTTTGATCTCTTAAGCTTTTTGAGTCTCAGATTGCTACCTCTATCTGTCAATTGTGATCCTTCTCTTTCTTTATATTGATAAAGATTGAATCCAGACTCTGGTCTACCTCAGCCCACTGCTGAGCTATATCTCCAGCAATGGATATAATTCTTGTTGCATTCTGTGTTAAATTAGTATACGAATGGCTAGATGTAGAATGGTTTCTGTGTCTGTGCAAATTCAGACACAGAGAAAAAAGAGAGGGAAGAAAAAAGGCAAATGGATGATAAAGACCTGTTTAATAAGGGATCTGAAAATGTCTCAAAATGTCCAATTTTCAGACCATAAGTGGTCAAGAAATCAGAAAAGATCTTCAAAAATAGTGTCTTACAAAGAGAGAGGAAGAGGTAAAGGGAAGAAGAGGAGGAGGAAGAGGGGAGAGAGAGAGTGAGAGGGAGTGAGAGAGAGAAACAGAGGGAGAGAGAGAGGAGAGAGAAGGGAACACACACACACGCACACATAGGAAGAGAGAGAGAGAGAGAGAGAGAGAGAGAGAGAGAGAATAAATAAATACATGGGATAAAAATGTTTTACAAGATTTTGTATAAGATGACAAGAAGGACTCATCTCAGTCCATTGGTAGAGTAAGTGTTCTAACCTGGGTGCATGAACCTCTCCTGGATAACACAGAGTTGTACCTGTCAATTCAGTTTTCCTCCTTCATTGCCCTCCTCTAAGGAAGCTCACATAGCTATCTTGATTGAGCTCTCCTCTTTCTGTATTTTGTGTCCTTTTTCTTGCTTTGTGCCCTATTTCTGGTGGAATTTTCTTTTCTGCTGTATTTTTAAGATTTTTATTTTTAATTATGTGAATATGCATGTATCCACATGTGGGTATGTGCTCATATGAGTTCAGTGCCTCCAGAGACCAGAAGAGGATGTCAGATTCCATGGAACTGGAGTTATAGGTGGTTGAGAGCTGCCCAGTGTGGGTGCTGAGACCAGAAATGGTGTCTTCTGCAAGAGCAGTACATATGCTTAGCTGCTGAGCCATCTCTACAACCCCATTGCCTAGTGTATTTTTAAGAAAGGGTCTAAAGGAGAAAAANTTTGAAAGTCTACACATACACATGTGTGCTTGCATGGAGGGTGCATATGCTATGCTATGCCATATTTGTGGAAACCAGAGCAACCTTGCAGGTCAGGTCATGAGGATTGAATCCAGGCTGTCAGGTTGGCAGCAATGATCTTTACTCATTTAGCCATTGTGATATGTTTTGCTCAGCCCCAGAGGTANTATTATCATGTCATTGGATAATAATGAGTTGATAATGAGGAAACTGAATCCCAGAGTAACTTGACTCGGGTGATGAGTCTAACAAATCCTGGGGCAAATATAAGATGCTCAATCAAGCTGCCAGGCTGTACTGNAGGTTTCTAACATTCATTCCTCCTTATGTAATTATTTTAGTAAAAATACAGTAATATTTTTGAAAGTGGAGCTGACTCACTCATTGACCTCCTTGATCTACCCCTTCCCCCCAAGGCACTCGCCCCAGCCTCTGGCTCCCCACTAACTCCCATAGCATATTTTGAGATTGCATATTTCAGTCACTTGCACTGAGTAATGAGTGTCTGGAAGGTTTGCACAAGGTTATTAAAAGTTTCTTAATCTGCCACCAACTTCTCTTTTAATATTGTTTGTGGATTTCCTGAAGCACAGGAATAAATTCCCTTGACCCTCTTCCTCATTAACTTCGAGAGTATGGCAGAAAATCAAAAGTACAAGGCTATTAGGGTGTTTGGTACCTTTTAATAACCTATTGACTATATCATGGAGGAGATAAGGCTATCACTACTGTTGATCAAAAAGACCAAAGGAGGCAACTCTAGCCACAGATACCTCATTATGCAAACAGTGCCTTTAAAGCCATGGCCTCTCAATTCATTGTCCTGATAGTATCTGTTAATTAGGGGACATTTTAATAAAAAGTGAGATAAAGAAAATGACAGCTTTGGAATGTTTTTATAAGGAGGACTTTATGCTGATCCTTTTTAAGGGGGCGTTAGGGACTCAAGGTGATGAAATTCTCCCTTCCATGTTTCTTCCTATGAAGAAAAGAGAAAGAAGTGAACATTAGACAGGAGCAGGGCTGGTCACTGCATCTTATCATGCGTAAATCTATGAGTAGCTGAACAGGTATTTGATTTCCTTGGAGACCAATTTCCTCATTCATAAGTTGAAAATAACACCACAAATAAAAATCATATCCATTTTTTTCCTTTAACACCTAAATTAAATGAGACTGTGCTTTTACCATCATTTTATGTGTAAGGGAAAATCAGAGTTTAGCTATTGTGCTCAATGATACATGACCATACAGTGCTGGATTTCACACAGTTTTTAACTCAGACCCAGGCAAGGGCATAGTGAAGTCGCTCAAGGTGTCCTTTACATGTGGAAAATGCCAACATGTTGACCCATTTTGAGACGTACCCTCTCCAGGATTTTGCCTCACATGTGCAAAGAGAGGGTTGTTTAAAAAGAATGTACTAAACATTCATCTTTGAGGGTGGGAGGGAAGGAGAGCCTTTGTGTTCCTTTAAATGTGTGAGTAATAAAGAATAAATAGAACATGCCCTTGTGGTTTGTTTAGTTTTGAAATCATTCTGGTACAATTTGCAATAAAAACGGCTTTCATTTTTAAGAGATCAAAGGCAGTGCATGATCCAACCAGGTCAGCAACTGCAGCTGGAGCCATGCAAACATGCGAGCGCCACCCTGCATACTCAAGATGTTCCAAAGATCCCACGACAGTTCAAGAAAAATAAACACATGCAGAGGCTGTGGCTTGGAAGATGACTACCAGGCAAGCAATATCTACAGTTCTCTGCTGTCATTTACTGCCCTTGTTTTGACTATAATTGGGAGGAGCAGTTTGAAATTTATTGCTTCTTTTTCCTCTTCTCTCTCTCTCTCTCTCTCTCTCTCTCTCTCTCTCTCTCTCTCTCTCTCTCTCTCTCCTCTAAAGGCAGTTTACTGCTGAGGAACCTAATTGTCTTTGAGTCATGGAGGCCTTTTGTGGCCTTCTGAGAAAACTCCTGCATATTCACAAAGCTCTCTGGCTTCTCTTGAGTCCATTTAGGTGTCAGCGGGGCAACTGGACTCAGCCAAAAGGTTAAGCAGCCACCAAGAGCTCAGCTCTAAGCATTTTCTTTCTTAGTCACACCAAACCCACTGGTTGCTGCCCCAGAGCAGGGATAATGGCCACAGTATGTATGCCTGCCAAGTGCAAACACACAGTCCTACGAAGAAGAAAAGGAGAATGACCTTCTGTATTACTCAGAATTTTTAATCAGCCTTTCAGCTAGTTGCATTTTTGTGTTATGTGTCCCTTTCTAAAACATTTAAATACATAGACAGTTGGTAACCATGGAAGGTATGGATCTAAGGAGGCAGTAGCAATTGTTTGAGGTAGGCGGATGTGAAGGACCAGCTTAACACACATCGCAAGGACCCCAAAAATCACTGCTATCACTCCACTCCACTCCACTCTACCCTTCTCCTATTTGCAGTAGTAAAAACAGACCTGGAGATTACAGAATGATGGTTTGCAGTCATTGGACCTGCATCTTTTGGTGGGCGTCATCTCAGATCCTCCTCTGTAAAATAGAAAAATAAAGTCTACGTTATAGGTGAAGGCTCAAGTGAGATAATTTGATAACCAGAAAGCAATTAGCATAACAGAGTCTCCCTCTGTATCTGCAGGGTCTCATTTNGGGACTCAACCAATCTTGGATTAACGATGTTAAGAATGTGCTGTAATTGACCTATCACAAGCTTTTCTTCTTATCACCATTCTTTAAACAATGCATCATGGCAAAAACTGGCAGAATATTTACACTCTATTTGGTACTAGTCCAAAACATGGTGAGATACGCACAGCTATATGGAGAAGGTATGGTATCTTCTAAAGGGGACTTGGGTATCCTTAGAGTTTGGTATCCAGGGGAGGCCTGGAGGCAAACCCAATGTACTGNGAGATGGCTATCTGTGAAAATCAGGAAAGTACTGATCAAAGGAAGGGTCTAGTGACAAAATTCTGTTGTTATTTTTAGTCATTATCATGGAATAGCATTCAGTTAGTAAGCCTTTCCTAGGATTTGGTCAGCTAAGTGTGGAAATCATTTTTTCATATGATGGTGGTTCACTTATAATCCTGTTTGTAACATCACTTCACCATGACATTTTATCCATGACAAACAGGAAACCCTTTAAAATGAAGACAGAGAAGCTGAACCAATGTCATGAAAAGTGTATAATTTGGGAAGGCAAATGAGGACTGCATTAAGTATCCATAATTAGGAGGGATTATTTGGGTAGAGATAGATTAAGGTGATGAGTCCAGGCTTGATGTCTTGTTTTGGGCATTTTCTGTTGTAAAAGAGTAGCNGTGATGAAATTTATTGGCTCATGTAACTAAGAAATCTAAAATTTAGGCATTATCAAAGGGTTCCATTAGGATGTGTTTGTCTGTTAGATCTCTCAGTGTTCAGAATTATAAATGTTGATTTCGTGTGTGTGTGTGTGTGTGTATGTGTGTGTGTGTGTCTGTGTGTGTCTGTGTGTGTGCGTGTGGAGAGGCTAGAGGTATACATCACGTGTCCTACTTTATCTTACTCCATCTTTTCCCTTGAGACAAAGTCTCCTACTGAACCTGGCTGTTTCACTAAACTATTTTAGCTGGGCTGGCTGATTGGCCAGTGAGCTGCTGGGATATGCCTGTTTCTACTCCCTACCGCCGACTCTAATCTTGGGGTTACAGGTGTAGTAGCCACATCTAGCTTTTATGTGNGTGGTGGGATCCAAACTCAGGTCCTCATGCTTGTATAGCAAGTGCTCCTACCCACTAAGTCATCTCTGCAGCTCAGTATATTGGTTTCTCTTTTGTGTATCACGTTTTTGTCAGCTCAGGCTAATTATCTCATAGCCTCAAATCTGGTAGGAATAGAAACAGCCTCTTTCTAGTTTGTTCCATCAAAAACCCAATATTGAGATGCCCTTAAGCTTGTGTTCCGTGTTGATCCATGCAGAGGCCTAGAGGAGTTACGGATGTTATGGGCTGGGCCTCTGCTTCACGCCTGGCCCTATAGCTAGGTATAGAATTGGGCCACATGGACAAAGCGTATAAGAAAGATGGTTTCACAGGGTAACTACAGGTTCTGGTGTGAAAAAAGTGACACATGTCTACTCTTGCCTTCAAATCAGAAATAGATATACCAGGTACACTCCAAATGGGCACCATGAGTATATTTTGTTTTCATTCAAGAGTATTCTTCCATTTTTAAAATAAACCAATCCTCCCNTTTCTCTGCCTCTATAGGCCTTAGTGTTTCCAACTGCATTCCTCCAGTATTCACTGTTATGTTACTATCTATTTCAACCATTCAGCTGCAGAGCTGGTGTGAAAAGAAACATACTAAGCTAGTCAGTAAGCCAGCTGGCCATGCAGCACTCCTATTTCGTGTTGTCTTCATTACACACAATCCTGCAGCTTGAAAGAACAGAAAAATAGTAACCTTTCCTGCTTATGCTCAAACTGAGAGGGATAGAGAGAAAGAAGGGGGGGGAAGAGAGACGGAGAGACGAGGAAGAAGGAGATTAAAATGTCTGTTTTTTTCTTTTTCTTTTTTCTATTTAATGAGCAAGGCTTAGGGAGTATAAGCACATGGGTTTCCCACCACTCTTCTGAACTGAAGATACACACTTAGCCTGCAGGTCTCCTGTATGGATGACAGGCCTCGCCCCACTAAACTTACTCTGTGAACCAGTACAAACAAATGGGAAGGTACTTTGTGGACAGGAAAGTCTGAAAGAGATAAGAAAGGACAAGAGGGCTGGCTTCAGGCTCTTCAATTATTCCTGAGTTTAGTAGTATTGTAATTCTCATTGAGTTAGGTTTTCCCATACTCTGTTCTGTTGAGAACTAAGGCCAGATGACTCTTTGTTATTTGGGACACTGTGTATTTTCAGATGCTGAGAGGCATCTGTGGCTTTTGTCCTCTAAATGAAATAACCCCCTTCATTGCCCAGTGTCTTTATATGTAGTTGAATAAATGCTGGCAGAAGCCGTAGGGTGCTCTTTCCTTTGGATTTTCCACATAGAAGGAAACATTAGAGGCAGGAACAACATACAGTTAGACATCATGGAATGAATGAAACAAAACAAACAAATCCACTTTATTTCTTTGTAAAACATTCCCTTGCCTCTAATGCCAACTGATAGTGCTGGCGTAGGAGTGGAGAAATGTAAGAAGACACACAGGAAATATTTACATGCCGTCACTCTTATAGTTGTCAAGGCTTAGTAAAAGGAAAGAGGGGACAGAAGGAAAAAGAAGGGGGGGAGGAAGAAGGATGGGAAGGGATAGGTGGAGGGAGGAGAGAATAGAATGGCAATAGTCAGGAAGTGGGGCTGGTTGAAAGGGAAGTGGCTTGATGGGTACACAGCTAGCACACTGATGAGAAGCTATGGATGTCTGTGGTACTACATAATGCTATAAGCCATAGTTAGTAATATGGTAACGTGTTCTGAAAATTTTGTTCAGAGGGTAAATCTTATGATAATTGTTGTTACTACCAAATGCTATTAAAAAATGGGTACAGAAAACTTTTAGAAATGAAGGACTTTTTTTTTCTTTGACTCTGGTGATAATGAGTGCTATTGTGGGTGTATGAACATGCCCAAACTTCTCATGTTGAGTGTAATAAATATGTGAAGCTTTTGTATACGAGTTATACCTCAGCGAAACTGGAAAATAAATGATGGGTTCTTGGATAATAACTAGGAGTTTGGGAAGCAGTGAATATAGTATCTGTTTTTAGGTAATTCAGTGATATCCAGAGGCGAGAGGCTCTCAGAAATGCCATGCTCCTGTTTCTGGACTCACAGATTTGGAAATTCCAAAGGCCTTTGTATATAGGTCTCATGAAAGTTATATGTCTACCTTAAATATGTATAATTACCACTGCTTTGTCATTTACTTATTATTATTTCTCCCACAATGCTGTTATTCCCCCCTACACACCTTTATTCATGTTGCCTTTAAATTAAGCTTCAAAGCATTTCCCAAAATTCAGGTTGATTAAAAACCCAATAAAACCGGCATTACCAAAACGTCTAGGATAAAATAGATACCATATAATCAGTCCCAGTTGTCAACAAGAAAGTTATTCTGATGTTTGTTATTTCTAGCAACTTCTAAAGAGTCTGGAAAACCAGCAAGGGGGAGACCTTCGCTCTTCAGAAAATGTTGGTGCCATTTCCAGGCTTGATCCCCAAGGAAAAATGAATGCCTGTAGCCTTCATTACCTTTTGCTTTTCATCTAACCGCCCCCACTCTATCCTCTAGCCTCACCCACTGGCCAAGGTGGTCACTGTGACATTGGTGAAAGCTTTGCTTCTTCACTGTGGCACTGACTTTTCAAAGTGTTTTTCTGTCTGCTTGAGCTCCTAGGCACCCCTGAAAGGGTATTTGTTTATTTCATAGTTTCAGGCTCAGAGAAGTTTAAGAGGTCACATAGCTAACAAAAGATTTTACCTCTCAAGGCCTGCTTCTCCTGCCATTCCTTCTACCAGCATTCCTAAATACCTAAAAGTCCCATAAGCCATATTAAAAGTCCCTGGCATTCCTTTGTCACTGATGGTTCAGTGTTGGCTAAATGCTCTGTGATATGATAAAGGATGATGGGGCAAAGAGGACTGTTTCCAAATAGGTGGTTAGAAAGTAACATTTGGGGTATATGGATTCATGCATTTTATCGTTGTTCAATTCTGTAAATATTTACTGGCATATACCATGTGACTTTTCCTATCTAGGTATTTTCAAAGGAACCGGTATAATCTTCAGCTTCTTTAAGAACAGTGGAAAATAACTTTAGTCTGTAATCGGAATAAATGATAGTCAAAAGTAGTTTAGTCTATAAATTGAATAAATGATAGTCAAAAGTATCTTGACATCTTAGTTAATTTTGGCTTGCTGTACTCAAAATACTCAAGGCTGGGCAACTTATAAAGCAAAGGGTGCTGGCATCCTGGTCAGGTCTTGCTGGCTGTCTCAAAATCTGGCATAGAAATAGATATGGCAACAGACTCCAGAATATGAGAGCAAATACACAGTAGTCTTGCTTTGTAGCAATCCACTTTCTTGAGAAGTAACCCACTATGCAAGACCAGCATTAACTCAGCAACACATGGCCTCTAATTACCACCTCAACACTGGGTATCAAGCAAGACATCCAGTACGTGACATCTTGTGAACAAACTTAAATGAAGCTCAAAACATGGCATTTACTGAAGCTTTACAAAGTCCTTAAATCTCAAAGGGATACATCTTAGATAAATAATAGTGTGTGCCTAGCATCGTGTGAAAATTGCTGACCGGAAATTGATTGGTTTTTCTCATCCACATTACCAAGAGTGGCAGGAATTACTTGTAATATCACATTGACTCTGGAATGATGTTGTATTTGCCATGTGGGTTTCTATATACAAGTGAAGCAGTTGGAAAGCAAATTTGGCAATATTGGTGATGTGTATTAAAGACCTTAAAATCATGAGAAAGCTTCCACTTGTGATATTTTGTTTTAACTTCTGAGAATTTATCCTCAAGAAATGAGTCTCAATATGGAAAAGATTTGTTTCACATGGCCTTAAAGACGTCTTTATTGTTTTGTTGAAAAAAAATGTTCTTATAATTTAGCTATTCAAAAGAAGGCAATAGTTAAGTCATTGTTTTCTAGAACGTGCTCTGGAGAACACCAAAAGAGCACCCCATGCCGTCCTTCTGTACTTTAAAGTCCATAATATCTCAGGAGAGTTGTAGTTTTAAAGCAACATCATTATTTTTTCCAAGTAGCTATACTCTAATATGTTTTCTTTTGAACTCTGTTTTTTTTTTTNTTTTTTAGATAAGATATTAATAGTCTATAGAATTAGTGTCAGGATAAATAAATTACAACCTGCTTGGAAATATAACACAATCATTAAGCTTTATTTTATTTTTTATGTATATCTATGTAGCATGTTGCATATATGGTGTATGAATGTGTGGACATGTGCCTGTGGGTATACTCATCTGTCTTAATTACTTTCAACCTTGTTTNTTGTTTTTTTTGAGACAATATCTCTTACTGAAACCAGAATTTACCATTTTGACTAGACTAGCTGCCCAGGATCTGCCTGTCTCCACTCTTCTGTGCTGGGGGTACAGACATATGTTGTACTCAGCTTTTACACAGGGCCAGGGATTCAAACTCATGTTCTCTGGTTGTGAGCAAGCATTTTATTCACTGACCCATATCTCCAGATGTTGAGAACAGATGAAGATTTGAGTAAGTCTGTACTGTTTGACATAGGCATGGCCATGCCAAGTACCCCAATGCCTCAGACCCAGGGGAGGAGCAAAACCCTCCAAGGGTGAGATTCGAAAGGATGACAGACTTTCCTCTGGTCTGAGTGGAAATGTTCACAGTGTATATAGAAACTATCTACCACAGTTTCCTCCCCAAGGCTGACTACAATGTAAGAGTGCTCCCCTAAAGAGACATTCTACTGAGATTAGCTAATCCTGACTTTTTGTTCAGTTGTATACCATAAACCTGCCTCCTCATTCAGCTGTATGTAATACACCTACCTCCTTGATTCTTATGTGTAAAGTAAACAGGCTGAGGTTCTGTGTTGTCGTAGTTGGTATCCTCNATCAGAGTGAACGCAACCCTTCTAATCCCAGCTTTTCTGAATGTGTATTCCTTCCTTCAGTAACCTCACCCCAGGTCAATTCCTGAAGCCATGTAGAAACAGTACCCAGACCCACAGACTTATTGTTGAATTTATTTTTATTTTATGTTCATTGTTGTTTTGCCTACATCTCTGTCTGCGTGGGGGTATAAGAAGCCCTGGAACTGGAGTTACAGACAGATGTGAGCTGCCCTGTGGGTGCTGGGACTTGAACCTGGGTTCTCTGGAAGAGCAGTCAGTGAGTGCTCTTAACCACTAAGCCAGCTCTTCAACCCCTAAACTTATTTTTTTAATAGTAAACAAGAATGATAAAAATATAATGTTATACAGCATAAGTAAGATAGAAAATTTAAATACCTGATGGCTATTTTTAAATGTCAACTTGTCACAACCTAGAATCACCTGGGAGGAGTTTCAATTTGAAATTATTTAGATCAGATTGGCCTGTGGGCTTGCCTATGGGGGATTGTACTGATTGTTAATTGATGTGAGCATGTCTATGGGGGATTGTACTGGTTGTTAATTGATGTGGACATCCCTATGGGGGATTGTACTGGGTGTTAATGATGTGGACATGCCTATGGGAGATTGTCTTGGTTATTAATTGATGACCTAGTCACTTGGGGATAACACCATTTCCCTAGAAAGCTAGATGAAGCAGGCAGACTGCATGGGTGCATTTGTTTCTCTATGTTCTTGACTTGCTGCTTGAGTTCTTGCTTTGGTTTTTCCTTCAGTGATGGATTATGTATTAGTCACTTATCTATTCATGACAAAACACTATGACCAAGGCAACTTATAGAAGAACCAGGTTTCTTTTTGTTGTTGTTGCCTGTTTGTTTTTGTTTGCTGACACAGGGTTTCTCTTTTTAGCCTTGGCTGTCCTGGAACCTGCTCTGTAGACCATGCTGGCCTCGAACTCAGAGATCTGCCTACCTCTGCCTCCGAGTGCTGGGATTAAAGGCGTGTACNATCACCGCCCAGTGTAGAAGAAAGAGTTTATTTAGGCTTAAGTTTCCAGAGAGTTAGAGTCTATGATGTTGGAGCAGAGGCAATAGGAATGAAACAAGGCAGCTGGGGTGTAGTTGGATTTTCCTGTGTTCCACCTGGGCCTACAGCCGCTCAGACCCAAATAAACACACAGAGGTTTATATTATTTGTAACTGTATGGTCTATGGCAGGCCTCTTGCTAACTAGCTCTTATATCTTAAATTAACCCATTTCTATAAATCTGTACTTTGCTACGTGGCTTGTGGCCTTCCAGTACCTTTACATCTTGCTTCTCTTGGTGGTGGCTAGCAGCATCTGCCCAGCTCTGCTCTTTCTCCTCTCTCTCTAGTTAGAATGTCCCGCTTAACCTTATTCTGCCTCATCATTGGCCAAACAGCTTTATTTATTAACCAATCAGAGCAACACATATTCATAGCATACAAAACAACATCCCCATCACTGGGGCAGAAGCCAAGGGCTCACATCTCCATCAACAAGCAGGAAGCATAGGAGTAAACCGGGAATGGGATGAGTCTTTGAACTCTCAAAGTCCACCTCAGTGAAATGCTCCCTGTAGCAAGGCCACACCCCCTAAACCTACTGCTCTTAGTCACTATTCTATTGCTGTGAAGAGACACTGCAACCAAGGAAACTTTTATATAAGGAAGTATTTAACTGGGGCCTTGCTTATAGTTTCAGAGGTTTAGTTCATTATCATCATGGTGGGGAGCATGGAGGTACTCATGGCAATGGAACAGCAGCTGGAAACTACATCCCTATCTGCAGACCAAGAGAGAAAGTGAGCTTCAGCATGGCCTGGGCTTTTGAAACATCAAAGCCCACCCCCCAGTGACACTTCCTCGACAAGGCCATACCTACTCCATCAAGGACATACCTCCTATCTAATCTTTCTAATCAGATAGTGCTGGTGACTAAGCATTCAACTATATGAGCCTATGGGGGCCATTCTTATTCAAACCACCACACTACCCAAACAGCACCATCAACCTGGGACAAACTAATCAAACATCTAAGCCTAGAAGGGNCANTTTCATNCAAACCACCCCAGACTGTAACCCAGAACTGTAAAACAAATAAGCCCTTTCATCTCAAGTTGCTTTTTGTCAGGGTATTTTATCACAGCAACAGAAATGACACTAGAGTAATCTGTAAATGACTATAATTATGTAGAGATGCAGAGTAAAATAAGTAGGACAAAACAGGCAAGGGGCAAGCTAAGGATGGTGGCNCAGGCTTGTAATCCCAGCACTTAGTAGGTAGACTAAGGCAGGAGGATCATGAGTTTGAAGTCAGCCTGGGCTACACAGTGAGACCCTATTACAAACAAAAAAGGAAAAAAGCATATTGCAAAATTTTTATGGTAATCATGGATTATATTATGGATAAATTCATTTTTATTTTCTAAGTCATCCTTCTAGTACTTTAATGACAAAAATGTTCTTTTTTAGAATAAAAAGAAATGCTACAAAATACATTTGCCAAGTTCTAAATATAATTTTGTGATGTTATATTGTAATGTTTATGGGTAATAAATCAAAATACTAAAAAGTTAAATGCCCATATATGTATAAAGCATCATTTTATTTGTGTTTGAAGGCCAGCTGCTTTCAGCATAGCATTTAGGTACGTTGTGTGGGTGCAGTAGAGTGACACACTTCCACACACTGCAAGTAGGTCTGAGTGATGCTTTCTTCATCCATCTAAGCTGCTGCATCCTGGAGAATAAAGTAGCCTCTATCCTCTCCCCTCATTTCTTTCTGTTCTTTCTTATCTGTTTCTTCTTTCACTTGCTTCAGAATCAGCAGGCATTCATGACCAAATGCCCACACCGCAGCATTCCCAGAGCACTCCACCTGGCTGTCTGTACTTCANCAGCTCCTTGGAAATGCNCAGGCTTTGTCTCAATGTGGCACACACTTAGCACTTACAATAGAAAGAGATGGGAACCAAGATGTTTGCTTTTCCTGGTGAGAGAAAATAAAACAAGACGACAATCCAAAGGAAGCCATATGAGATCATCAGTAGATAAACATTTCACAAGAGAAACGATCACCACTGTTATGAGAAGCAAATGCAGCTTTTACTCTTGGCCGTAGAACTTTAAAACAGTCTCCGAAAACATCCCGTTATCCCTCAGCTAGCAGACACACGTCTTCCAATATTTGACAAATACCATCTTGAATCTTTCTTAGTGCAGGTGGTGCTAACCATCTCGAGCTGTTCCTCTCTTCTCAGTTAAAGCCGCCTTTCGGCTCCGAGTTCCTTCTGCAGTGCAGAAGGAAACCTTAGCAGATGGATTGGTGTAGAGGAAATGGCACATAATGAATCACATTTGAAACCCCAGCATGCAGATCAGTACATAAATCTATACAGTCCTCCCCTTCATCTGTGTTCAGTGAAACTGAGTGCTTTGGGGATGCAAGAGACCAGGATCCTGTCCAGTACTGAGAAACCTCACTGCAACTTTGCCTCACTTAGACTTCTTTCCCGGGCTGCCACCATGCCAGGAATTCAGTAGGACCTCCTGGCATGGACATCTCTGAGACCCATGTAGAAGTCAAGCTAGAATCCCCACTTTCTGGAACTATAGAGAAAATTGCCAATGAAGTATTATTTCCTCCTGTCCATAATTGTGAAAGAGGATGAAAGCGACTTGGCCAAAGTCACAGAACTTATCTGTAGACTAAAGCCAGAATCCAGAATGGAAATTGCTCATTAAACTAAGTTGAACCACAACACTAAAGTACATTATTATTATTATTATTATTATTATTATTATTATTTTGGGTTTTTTGAGGCATGGTTTCTCTGTGTATCCTTGGCTGTCCTGGAACTCGCTCTGTAGACAAGACTGGCCTTGAACTCATAGCTCCGCCTACTTCTGCCTCCTGAGTGCTGGGATTAAAGGNATGCACTACCACCACCTATTATTATTATTTTTAATCATAAAAGTTTATAGCATATAATTACAATTTTAAAAAGTTTTTTTTTTTACAGTTCAACCCAAGGTAAGTGAACTGGAATATTCTTTTCTAAAATAGTGGGTGAGACCAAATCTTAGGTATTCAGCCCCTGCATTCCTAGCTTCCCTTCACCCAACCAGAATCTCAACATATTAGGTTGAAATATTAGGTGAGATTACTACTGCCAAACCTATGATGTATAACTTTGCATTTCTATGTTAGTATGGCAATGATTTTGGTTGAAGCACTGGCTAATTGGGTCAATTTGTAGAGTTGCACAGCTTTTAGTGCCAGTGGGTGAGTTAGTGTTTCCACACACCTACTATGTGCACAACACTTTATTTTGTGTTTAACTGAGGAAGAAAATGCATACATGAATGGGGAAATAAGCCATGTACTGCATTTCTACTGAGAGAGGATAAAAAGAGAATCCTAATAATTAACAAAACTTTGCAACCAGCTGTCTTCAGTTCTTTTGGGGGATTTTATAATTAAGTGAATTGATCTTTCCTTGATATCACTTTTGCATAGAAATACCTGCTCACAGAGCTTTGCTGGTTTTGTTTGTTGTTTGTTTTGTTATTTCATTTTTTATAACAAGGCTTCTTGGAAAGCCTATTTTTGTATTTAACTGCAATATACTAAATGATCTTGAATGCAGGAGTGAGCAGAAACTTGGTAGTGTTTTTCCAGCAGAAGCTGCCCAGCAGGCTGGAGGGTTGATGAAGGAACACACGAGGAAAGTATTTGCTGTGCCTAATGGTTCTGCAGAAACAGTCGTCACACCATCACAGATAAACTTGTGAGAAAGCAATGACCATCAGGGCCAGTGGTAAAGCTGAAGGTATTTCTTGGTGCAGATGGTAACAATAATGAACAAAAAGGTGGAAATGTTTCAGAAAGTCAGGCTTTTGGCTTATGTAAGAGCTTCGGGATGTGGGGGATGAAAAATTGCGGTCAGTTTCCCATAGACACAGAAGGCCAATCTGCACAGCATACAAAGAAGACAGTACAATGAGTGCAGGATCCAGTGCTCTGCAAGTCCTTGGTGACTGGGCACCTGGGCTGNTGCATCTTGCATGCCTATGAAATTGCCACTACTTCACATCCTGATTGTAGAACCTTCATGATACATATTTTGAAGACAAAGTGAAGGCATTGGGGAGGGGATTGTCAGAAAGCAAAAGTTGTTGACTTGAAGAATAGTTGGAAAATATTGAGAGATTTGCTAATTTGTAAATTATAGTTACGGGGATGTTTTAATGAAAATGTGTCTTGGGTCAAGGGCATGGGATGGAAGTAGACAGCTGGGGTAAGGAAAACACAGTCATTGTGCTGCAATGGAGCAGATCATTACTGGGGCTAGACTTGTCTCCACTGAAACTTCAACTCTAATATGTGCAGTTTTCCTAAGTATATAACTGACTCCTTGGGAAAGTTTGTAGTTAGATGTACTTAGGTTGTAGCTTATTTAACAGTGGTCCCACAACCAAATGCTAGTTAATGTCATTAAGAATTGTTTGTGAGTTTATGTGACACCATGGCAAGAAAGGCCACTAAGAAGTAACTATAAAACACAAGACTTAAAAGAACAGACTTTGAAGTCAGAAAACTAAACTGGCCAAGTCATTCCCCATACTTCTGGTGCTGAGAGTTCTGGTCAGCAAATAAAATAGTCCAATTGTCCTTTAATGACCATAGGGGATTGGCTCTGGCACAGCCCACAGATATCCAGACCCACAGATACTCTAGTCTCTTGTATAAAATGACAGAAAATTCACATAAAACCAATGCACATCCTCCTGCAGACTTTAAATTGTTTCTAGGTTACTCCTCATATCTAACGCAATGCAAATGCTACGTAGGGGCTGTATTGTTAGGGGCGATGACAGGAACAGGATCAGTATGCAATGAATACAGGTATACACACACTGTGGGCATAGCTATGTAGTAGTGGTGGTGGTTGATTCTATCTGTGAATGTGGAATGCTCACTATGAGGGGCCAATTGTACTGGGCACATACATAAGAAAGGCAAAATCAACCATTTATTTCTAGGTGGTAAAACTTGTGATCTCTAGCAGGCAAATCCATCATGGCTGATCTCAGGCTAGCAACAGGACATCAGTGAGCACANAGCTCAGAAGAGATGCACACAGCATGCCATTCTGCAGTATTCCACGAAGCCACAGTGACTTCAATAGCANAGNTATTGCAGTATTTAGCAAATGGTGAGTCTGAGTACTAACTGCCTTTTAAAAAGTATAACTTAATTAAAAGTTTAGATATTTTGGTCTTTAAATGATAAATTTTTTTTAACAACCAGCTGGTAAGAACCCTGAAAACCAACAACTCCATCCACGAACCCAGAACAGGCTCCTGTGTGCACCAGTTCCAGTTGAATGTGAATATGCATTTTTCTCTTTTCTTCTCTTTCTCCCTCCTCCACGCCTTCCCAAGGAATCTTGAGTTAGTAGGGGCATCATTGTTGGCTGCTCAGGAACAAGGCCTGTAAGGCCCGACTCACATATGTTAATACTTACACAATTAGCTTCTTCAGTTTAAAAACAACAATCCCTAAAATTCCCCCAGGCTGTCTTAAAACCCAAGGTCTGCTGAACCCAAGCCTACCCAGATGCCAACAGCCAATAATTTATGATGGGATTAAGAATGAGAGTGAAGAAAGGTTTCTTGTCAATTANGAGTGTGAAGACCACCCACAATGAAAAGAAGTACTCTATACAAATCAAAGGACTCCACCAGCCCAGCCTAGCAATAAATGGTCAGTCAATGTTTCCTCCACTGTACAGCCCCAACTCAGGGCTTCCTCTTTGCCTCTTTGTAATCAAAATCTCATCAATGAAATATTTGATCAAATGCTAGAAACTGTGGAGTTCTTGGAAGTAGCAGTTGACAAAGGCTTTACAGTTCCATGTCACTCAGGCTGTTGAAGAAATCCAGCCCTGGTGATAACGTGTATATTCATTCTCTGTAAATGATTAAGTTCAAAAACCATGCAATGAATCATGGTAGCAAGGCCAGACTTGCTTTGATTAACTATACTGGTATAATGAAACCCAACTGAGCAATCACTGAAACATTTAACTCCAAATGTAAATCTTCTTGAACTCTGTTAAAAAAAAAAAAGAAAGAAAGAAAGAAAGCATGTTAGGCAAGGAGAGGTGGCGTATAATACAGCCGTATTCACATAATGAAAGTGGAGGCTGTTGTAAAGAAAAGGGAATGTTAAAAAATTGTTATGCTATGTTTGGCAAGAATGAGTCATTTTAAAAGTGTCAATCATGATAATCCAACATATTTTTAATCTAAAGGTCAACAGAAGCAGCTTCCAAGGTGGTGCAATATGCAAAAGCAAGTGGTTATAAGATGACTTCAAGTGTTAATACTGTACCACAGTATGTCTTGGAAAATTAATCTCAGCTCTAAATTGAAGAGCATGGATTGATCAGGGTAGGAGAAATTTTTATTAAAAATGTACTGAAATAGCTGATGACACGGTCTTTCCAACCAAAGAGCTCTGTGACAGTTTTATAATTCAGACATAGCTCCCTGTATAGGCGGTGTCCTCTACAACATAGCTGTTATTCGGGGGAGGGTCTAGGGACTCACATAGTGCCCACAGAATGAAAAGTCTTTACTATGGCTTATGAGTCATTTGTGAAAGCAAGAGAAGCAAATGCCAGTAGAACATAAAGCTAGCATTCTGCAGAGGAACAGCCAATCCCTCAGGCACTGCTAGAGAAGTTTGCATCCTTGCACACCTTTACTGTTTCCTTGAAGAACTTTCAAATGTTCCACAAACATGGGTGGGTCATATTGTGCACTTAAGTATTAGGAATAGCCTACAAAGAGTAGATAATAGTAAAACCATGTTCTGTCTTTAAAGTTTATAGGAACATGTGGTCTTCCTCACAAGGAAAGCAACTGTTACTCAGGCAGTGTTGGACTTTCATCTCAGGAGCTTGCTGTGTACACTGTAAACATATGATCAGTTTTATAAGGCTATAGAAACTTTGCTAAAGAAAACAATCTGTAAGAGGTCCTTAGCATATAAAAATCACTGGATACAGTGGCCCATGTTACCACCTAAGGTCATTCAGATGTCATTCATGCTGCCACCCGAAGCCATGTTGATGTCAGTGGGCCATGCTGNCACCAAAGGTAATGTGTATGTTTGTGGTCTGTGCTGCCACTTAAAACCATGTTGATGTTCATGGGCTGGGCTGCTGCCAGGGACTCATACTGGTGTCACAGTGGCCCATTTGACCTGGAGGCCATGTTGATGACCTTGGCCTGTGCTGCCACTGATAGCCACAAGGATGTTCACGGCCTGTACTGCAGCAGAGGGCTGTGTTGATGTCTGTAGTCTATACTGCCACCAGAGACCGTTCTGAGATCTGTGGCCTGTGCTGATGCTGGAGATTATGTGGATGTCCGTAGTCCATGTGTTGTCACCAGAAACCCTATGGAAGTCCATGATCCATCCTCTCACTGCCTGTAAAGGGCAAGAAAGCTACTTTTGCAGTGGTATCTATGACTGCAGACTCACAGTTGAGAAAGACGGACATAGAAGGCTTCTGTGACAACCTCTACCCTCTCAAAAGAAAAGTAACAGTCTAGACAGAAAACCATTGAAGAAAACTCTTAAAAATTGTGATAAGGATGCTGAAGTGTAGCTCTCCACAACTGATGGCTTCTGGTGTGTGTGGGGGGTGCAGGTGGGGAAGGACTCAGTTTTCTTTAAGGGGCTAGCCACTTAAACTAGGAGTTTGACCATGTTCCACTGAGTATATGGGCAACACATTGGACTTGTTTTTTTCTTTCTTTTCTTGCGGGGGAGGAGGGTCACAAGGGTAGAAGGGTGGACCTGGGAGGACTAGGAAGTTAGTGTGATCGGGGTTCATGATGTGAAATTCCCAATAATCAATAAAAATATTATGTTGGAAAAAATCATTCAGCATATTTAATTTCATGGTCAAGCTCCTCCCAAAGCTACTAGATTGCACAATTCAATCTACATAACTATGGGGGAACTTGGTTCCAACCATTGCTGTAGATAACAGCAGCAATCTCTCAGAACTGGCTGTGGATAGCACTGACATTCTTTTCTGATATTCTTCATAATAATAATCAATAATTTGTTTCTCATTCCTCATGAACTAAAGTCACTTTTATATTTGGAGAGAGAGAGAGAGAGAGAGAGAGAGAGAGAGAGAGAGAGAGAGAGAGAGAAAGTGCATGCATCACTCTATTTGGTGATCTCTAACATAGTCCAAATAACTTGTCAGTTAAACATTTTTATGAAGGTTTAGTTGTGTTTCTAGAAAGCTCTGGACAGTTTAAAGAAAAACTAATCAATAACCAAACAATCAAAAATAAATGTAAATGAAAATAAAACAACAGAAAGATGAAGAACCACCCTGCCACATCCTCTCATTTCCCAGGATCTAGGTCTATGCAGAAAATGACTGTACAGTGGACATAAGTGTCATAAGAGACAGGCATTTGGACATGCTGGTATTTGTATTTTTTTTCTTTCCTCCCTAAATTCTTAAAATATGTTGTTTATATTCAAAGCATGAACTGCACAGTCACTTGTCTAAGTAACTAAATGTGTTTATGGTATAATTTACCTACTAATATTCTTTATAATAGTAGTATACATATAGATTCTGTTGGCTTTGAAGTTTTGTCTCAATATAGAATACATGTGGATCTCTGAAAAATCAGAAAAAAACAAGAAAAATGCTATAAAATCTCACCCAATAGAGAAAAACGCTGTGAGAGTTTTGCTATATTTTTCTCATGCTTTAAATAGATACACATGGTCATACATTAAAAATAAGTTGAGGATATTATTGTGTGGGGTGTCCATAGAAATAACTGGAAAATATTTTGTCTCTTTTAGTATTCCTACCATTACTAGAAGTGCTGACAGTTCGAAGATGTGTTAATAGTATCTTGCATTTGATTTTTCTTCCAGTTTGGAAATGTCATGCGTGGCATTATACACAGACCTTCTAGACCTTTCCAGATGCCCTGTGTTTGAAAATCATATATTTCTTGACAGCTTTATCTTCACCATAGCAAGTTCCAAGCTTGGCATGATCATGACATCCTCAAATAGGCAATGGTCACAAATGCAGAAATATTCATATTTGCTTTGCCAGAAAAGACATATTTCACAAATGTCCTAGATTTTTTTTCCAAAAGGCTGATTCACAAGCTCTCTGAAGATTTCTCAGTTTCAGGCTCAGTGACCATGATATAGAAACATATTTGGCAAATACNCAAGACCTAAAGACATCTAAAAGAAGCATATTTTTTTAACTTGCTCATCTCCCACAGACACAATCTGTAGTGGAATTGGACTGGGACAGAGTGTGGGGAAAGAGAATGTAATGAAAAACATGAACCTTGTCTTTAACTATTCATCACACAGTCAAATCAGGGGCAAGGAGAATATCAGGGAAAGCAGCTATGAATGCAATTCTTTGACGGGTAGGAGCCCAGTTAAGTTGACATATTGCACATCTACACTGTTACAGCAGTGAAGTTATTGACATTAAGAGACAATGCAGGATAAGAGCACTCTGCACCATTTTCTTGAGAAAGCCTTTTCTTCCATTGGAGGTTCATTGAGTCTCTGTGACCTCCTCATTGAGCAGGGCAATTACTGATCTAAAACAGAAGCTCTTGAGAGCCACACTTCTCCCAAAGTTTCTCTTTTTTAGACACTTGTCTTTCAGGAAATGCATTGTTTCTCTCTGAGAGGCTTCAATTGGACTCCTGTCAATTTATGTAATGTTCCTATTAGATATTGGGGGAAATTTTATTCTGAAATGGACTCAGTGGTAGATATTATTCTGATTGTTTCAGGAATAAATTTTACATGGCAGTCTCATCATTTATGAAGAAAAGGCATGCTTCAATTTATGTGGACTTGTTCCCATCGTTTATTTCAGAGTCAAAGACATAACACAGTGAGAGAAGTATTATGTATATGGTAATGATATGAAACATGAACAAGATAAAGACTTGACCTAGATCCCTCTGTAGTGAGAAAAAGGAAATTTCGGAAGAACTCAGACGTCCCATGTGTAAAATTTCTGCTTTGCTTTCATAGATTGGAAATAGATGGAATATTTTTGAAAGATCTGTTAATTTATAGGCCTTGATAGGTAAATAATTCTCTTCCACTATATCTCATAAACACACATGTCTCTGGAAAATAGGAAGGATAGATTCACTTCATAAAATGGAAGAATATGATGGGTTTGACAGTGTATCTTGAATTTCCAAGTCTTGGGATGTGGAAGGAGGATCAGAAATTTAAGCTTACCATTGGCTACATAGTGAATTTGAGGTTAGCCTGGACTATATAAAATGCAGCCTGGGCTATATGAGACTCTTTAGACAAACAAACTCAGCTCAGGCAAGATTTTGTCTCCCACCCTAGTGAACTGAGATGGCAGTGGAAGGGGCAAGTCAAAATGGCTTCCAGTCTTTCTACCTTTAGGGTATAGGTATGGGTTGAGAAGATTGGTTTTTATATTACCAGAAGGGAGATACTGAATCAAAAGTCAAAAGTCTTCTGTCATAGACTAAGGGTACTCCACATGAGAGGAAAGAAAAGAACTGGAAGAGGGAAGAACATTTTGGAAGACTGACTAATGATCACAAGGGACCTGAGTCAAATCTAAGGGAGCTGCTTACAAACTAGATTGGGCTGGTTTTAAAAGGAGTATACTATAGTTAATCTCTCCTCTCTTTAATATGAATGAAGATCACAGCAGTATGTTGGAATAAAGGATTTGCCTTTCTTTTGCATATCTGTATTTTAACCCACAACTCCTGTGTACTTTTTTTGCAGTGAAGAAGGGAAGAACTTTTCACCTCCTCCCATAAAGTGTCTTCTTTTTTTTCTTGCCTTCTCACTACCTACAATGTCATCTCCTCTTCCTCCTTCTTCTGTCCTTCTATGTTTCCTTTTATCAATGAAGTCTATCTGTTACATTAATTTCTTTTGCTATATTCTACACTGTTGCCACTATCTTCAACAGAGAGATTCCTCCTACTTGAATTCTGTTTCAGGTTTTAAATTCTACTTCATGCTCAATTTATCAGTTAGCTTTAGAGATATCCATTCAGAAATGTTCCTTGCAGACTAGAGAATGACAATGGAGACAGATACATGAGAGCCTTTTCCCTATCAACAGAAGGAACCCGTGGAACAGGCTGTCAGTGAACACGACAATGAACCAATGATAAATATGTGGGCTGTTGGGAGGATTATCTGGACTTTGCTTTGGGTAGTTTATATTTGTTGGTAGAAAAGTTTTTCTACCACAATTTGGTAGCTGAGGAGATACAGAATAATAAGTTTCATACCAAAGAACATGTGAACAATCTAATGGCACAGACATACAGTGTCCCCTCCAACCCAAACACATGTCCTGTGTTTGAAGATAGGAAGGAGGTGTTACAGAGTCCTGTAAATAAAAAATTCTAACTTATTACAGAAATCACCAGACTTAATTTTCAGCTACTCAAGTTCTTTTAAAAGGAAAAACACATTCTTGACCTTCCTGATCATTACCTCAAGAAGTAAGGAGGTAGGGATAAAGGAATCAAAAGTATGTTATGATTCAGGAGGGTCTTATAGATGTGTTATTTTCTTTAATACTTGGGAGTATCCTGTGGAGCAAATCCCATTATCCTCATGTCACAGAGAACTAAACAGGATAGAAGTTTTGTAAACAAGGATCACACAGAGAATAAAAGGAAGAAGTGGTAGTCACGGATATCCTGATATCTAGAGCATTTTTTTTTTGGTCCTTTGGATGGTGGTTCCTGAGACTAGAAGTGAATTTGTGCTCTTCAGCCTTTAAATATAAAGTTCCCCACTGACTTACTGGTATATGCCTGAAGAAACTGCTTCCCTGGGTTGCAAAGCCACTTAAATCCATCAAACAAAGATGAATGGGTAGTGAGTGTGCTTTGCTTTGGAAAACATCTACAACTCTCCTTCTTGTGGGGTGACAGTTTTCATCTTCCAGCATTTTTCAGTTTTGGTGACCTACTTGAATGTATTGCATAACAAAAATAAACAAATGAGTAAATAAAGCTCTCTCTTATTCACAAGGACCATAAATATGGGCTGGTGAAAGCTTAGATAGCAGAGCAGGTGTCCTCTGAGATGACAAGGAGGTGAGTGTTCACTCTAGTTTCCCTGGAGGAAGAAAGCTGTACACCGGCATTTTATGCAGGGGGAACGACACAAGGAGTAACATCTCTCCATCAGTGGAACACGGGGCCACAGAACTAACATCCCTCCATCTGGGCCACAGAACTAACATCTTTCCATCTGTGGAACACATAGGCCATAGAACTTGCTGGGTTATCTCAATAAAAATTATGTTCTGTAGGTGAACTTCTAAACCAGAGTTTAAGAACAACTG
>LZPO01117564.1:48316-59321 GCA_001675575.1 Neotoma lepida
TGTCCAAAGCCAACACCTGTGTTATGCTAAGGGGTAAGGTGGGGGAGGGGAGGGTTTTGCTGCTCTTGATTGCTCAGGGCAGCAGCCCCGTAATTCACTTTTTGGGGAGAGACACTGGGAAAGGGATAGACAACTTGAAACATTGACTTGACTGTTGTAGTGTTGGAGATTCATGATTCTCAACGTATGCATATAGATTTCTATTTTTAATAAGTTTAGGGGGCTTATGGAGGGAAAAATAAGCAGTTAAAGTATGACTTATGGAAGGTCCATAATAAAATTGTGTAAACAAACTTCTTTTAAAACAAGCTTTTAATATTCATAACCCATGAGAGTGCTTCTGGGGCTCCTGTTCCCAAACTTACCTTCCAATCNATTCATGTCTGATATTTGAATTATTCACCATTATTTGCATTCATCACCTCTCTTCAACATGGCTGACCCCTTTGAAAGGTTATATTATCAGGAACAGGAAAATCTATAATATTGGGCAACCTAAATGATTTTGTCAATTAGCNTGACATGGTTTTTTATAATGCTGCATTAACTATGAGCAAGAAAGAAGATTGGGAACAAATTGGAGCTCAAAGTATTAGGTAGATCCCGTTTCAGCATATGTGAAACAAAGCAAGCAGCAATTTCCATCACAGGATTTATATCACAATGCTTGTTCTTATAAGAAATANGAGGCTAAGAATCTGAGTCAAAGAAAATCCAGAGAAAGTAAATAGGCAGTGTGGTCACCAATGTTGGTCATGTCAATGGTCCACTTCTTCACATCTCCGTCCACGTTTCCTGTGCTACACAAGTTCATAGTTCCTTTCATAAAAGAGGCAGGGCATGTCTCCTTTCCTTCTGAGCTTGAGTTTATTGNTCTAGCTTATTTAGTCAATAGAATGAAGCTTAGCATCCAGGTCACCCTTGAATCTAGGCAATACAAAGCTTCTTCTCACTCCATTGGTCTTCTTGACTTCTGTTACATCTTCATGATAAGAGCATGCTCGGGCCACAGAAACAAGAAGGACAAGAGATCCCTAAGCCAAAGCTAAAGTAAGTAGTTGCTCTAGCCAAGCACTTCCGGNTGATCCAACCTTCAAATGCTGGAATACTCAAATATGGTGTGAGAAATAAATGCTGTTGGATGCCATGACCATTTTGTGCTATTCTGCACCATTACTATGGCCATGGTTGAATTACACAAATGGGTGCCCAATCTTCATTCAATGCCGACTTCAAATGCAAACTTCATAGCTATTCAATGATAATAACTTGGTTTCACCTTGAAATGTACCTCAAATAGGAAAACTAGCAATAAGGGGACCAGAAAAAAAAAGCCAGAAAAATAAATGGCTCCTTGAATTAGCTTTCATTCCTAAGATAAAAACAGGATTTGGTCCTCTTTGACACTCGGGGACTCCAGCTTGACACTTTTAATTAAAAAGACATTAAAAAATTAACACAGAATTCTTTTCACTTTGCTCCAGGGCAACTCATGAAAGCTTGCTGCTTTGCTATCAGAATGCCAAATATCTGTGTCCAGGCTCCTCTACTTCCCCACCTCCAGAAAAGGCTGTGAATGTCAGACTCCACTGAGAAGCTGCCCCGTATNGGTTTAATTTCCNTAGCTCTGTTAACAAAAAACTGATCTGGCAAAGCAAATTAGTGCATGAACCCAAAGCCCACATTTTTGATCTTCTTCCATACATCTGACAGAATACCTAAGAGTCAAATATTTTTTCACTACCAGAAATGTAAAGCGGCTGATTAGAAATGGCACCATTTTCTTTCATCCATCTAAGAAAATGTATATGATGATATGGAGGCATCGTATCCAGGCATGGTTGCTAAGATGTGAAGGAGGGTCGGCGGGGAGGTGAACTTCTGAACAATTCCTGCCTACAGAAGCAGCTGCTGCTCCATAGACCCCTGGGAAACTAAAATNTGTGAATGGTTCCTATTAAGAAGTTATCTCAAAATTCAGGGCTGATGTCAATACTAAAAGAGTCAAATGCTGTGAAAAGAGCTGACTTAAGAGATGACTGANTTGGCTCAGTGGGATGCTTTAAGTCTTGTTAATCCTCAGCCTCCTTAGGCAATCTATTCGACTCACCCAGAGTTCTTGATTTGATAACAGCATTGCACAGCCATCATTGCAGGGAGTTAAACCGTAGATCGTTTCACTACGTGGTCCTGAGTCAGTAATGTAAGTACCCATCTTTTAATTTGGTGTAATATTAAGTAACTGTAATCATTTTTCTCTAATTTATTGACCTAGTATACATATGAAAGACAAATTATCCCCACTCTGTTTCTTGTTGCTATTTTTGTGGCTCGGTGTTTTAACTATGAAGAGACATGGAAACAAGTCCTCATGAGACATCTTGGGTATTTAAATGCTAGTCACTGAGGACTATTTCATTTAGAGCATCCTTTGATAAAATTCTGGTGAGAGCTTTAAAATATTCAAATACCAGCTTTGGCCTCCCGAAAGAAGCTGAAGTGTGGAAAGTTCTGATCTCATTTTGTCTGGATGGTATTATTTTCCAATTTAATCTGTTTAGTTAGGACTTTGGGGAATTATGGAACTGAATACATTTCAAGGGACATTGAGTTTTGTNGAATCAAGGACTTTTTCCATAGACACATATTTTAGCAGCTATCTCAAGCAACTTCCATGCTGTATAAAATAGGTTATATAATCTTAGCACATTCAAAATTAGACTATTCCATACTGAGGCAATGTTTTAAATAAGTTACTGGTAGATTATTTTGAAATTAATAAGACAAAATATATGATGTGACTCTACCCTTTATANTGTATAGTGTTGGAATGCAAGGAAATTATTGAAATTCTGGGTGCTTGGAAGTAACTTCTTTTTATTTTTTAATTTTTTTTTCATTTTACATACCACCCCTGTTCCCCCTCCCTCCCCTTCCCCCATTCCTCCCTCTATTTCCTGCCTATCCATCCCCCATCCCCTCCTCATAGGGGGTAAAGCCTCACTTGGATAGTCAACACAGTCTGGCATACCAAGTTGGGGCAGGACCAAGCCCCTCCCCACTGCATCAAGGCTGAGTAAGGCATTGAACAACAGGGAATGGATTCTAAAAAGTCAGTTCCTGTACCCTGGACAGGGGACCCACAAACACAACAAGCCACTCAGTTGTCACCCACGTTCAGAGGGTCTAGTACCACACTAGACATGGGTCTAGTACCCATGCAGGCTCCCTAGCTGTTAGTCCAGTGACCGTGAGCTCCCACTAGCTCAGGTCAGCTATCTCTGTGGTTTTTCCCACCATAATCCTGACCCCCCCCACCTTATCCCTCCTCCTTCTCTTCAACTGAACTCCAGGAGCTTGGGCAAGTCCTTGGCTGTGGGACTCTGCATCTGCTTCCATCAGTCACTGGATGTAGGTTCTATGATGACAATTATGGTAGTCGCCGATCTGAGTACAGGGGAAGGCTAGTTCAAGAACCCTCTCTTCCATTGCTCTGAATCTTAGCTGGGGACATCCTTGTGACTTTTTAATTCTTGAACATTCGGAAAATAATTTATAGCACTTAGCCTCAGAGTGATCACTTTCCTAATGGGATTAAATACATTTAATTGAGGGGGCTGGAGATTGGGGTTAGCAGTGGGAAACATTTGCCACTCTTCCAGAGGACCTATGTTCAGCTCCCAGTACCCACACAGTGTCTCACAACCATCCCTAATCCCAGTTCCAAGGGATCCAATGTCTTCTTCTCACTTCTGCAGCAACCAGGCATGCATGTGGTACACATACACATATGCAGACAGAACACCAAGACACATAAAACAAAATTAATAAATCCAAAAAGAGATATTAAGATATTTAATGTAATATATTTGGTATNATTTGGGGAGAACATAATAATTGTCTAATGCTTGATGGCAGTTCCTTTTTATTCCTTGATCATTTTCCCTCAAATTTTCAATTAAGATACCAGATAGCTAAAGCCAAGAAAAATTAGAGAGTATTTGTCCCTCCATTTAAAACATAAGAATGGATTTGCAGCAGTTTTGTATCTTAATGCTGTATTAAGTTCAATCATTATTCTAGTTTTCCAGTACATTCCATTCCCTCCCCCCACTGTCTTCCTTGCATCTTACATCTTAGGTGATCTGTGTCTACTTTGATGTTGCAAAGAGTCTTTCCCTGTGGAATTGGAAAGCATCTCCCATTCTCTTTTGCTCCTAACTATGTNTCATCAATCACCTATGACAACAGCTGCCTAGACCAGTGATCAGCCAGACAGGGTCCTTAGCTGATACCAAAGCCTAAAGCCGTGAAAAAGCACACACGTGGAAGGCTTCTCAGGAAATCAATTACAAGCATTGGATTCAGACCCAGGGGCACAATTTTACTTTTTATCTTTCAATACCAGTTCTAAGCTCCTCAAAGGTGACAGGGTTTATATAATTATAAACATTCCTATTATATAATGACAGGATTGTAACTGGATAAACAAAAGTTAGCCAGTTTATGCATAACTTCTAATCTCAGTGAAGAGGTCAAAGAAACTGAGAAAAAGAGAACTCATATTTTATTGATCTGAATTGATCTGAAGTCCAATTCTATAAAGTAGGAACCAAGCCCTCTTCGACTTCTCCTGCCAGTCTCCAAGGTTCATTTTCTCTTATCTCTCTCAACTTTCTCATTCCCATATCCAATTCTGCTACATTCAGAATAAATATGAGTGCAAAACATATTCTCTCCCCTGTTTCCCTGTTGAGCTGCTTATCCTAAGTACACTTCCATGTAATAGCATTTATGTATTTTTGATGAAACTCACCTTTTGAGGTTAAGGGCAGAGTCACTTTGCAAATCACATAGTAACAATCTCACCATATTGCTGCCTCCTTTATCACTCTTCCTTTCCTCTGTCCTTCCTCAAATAAGTAATAAGAAAATCTGCTGCCTTAAACAGCACGGAGCAGTAAAGTTGCTATTTAAGACCAGTGGGGCCAGCCTTCCATTCTCAGTGCCTTCCACAATAAAGACAGTTGTTTTCCTCTATAGTAGTCTGGTTAATCAAATGTTTTCCATGCTGACATGCATTACTCATGTAATAAGGGACGTGCCTGCGGTTTTACTAAGCCCATATGTAGCAAATTTACCAGGGCAGATACTGAGCATCTTTGTTCTCCGGGCTTCTTTAGAAGTAGATGTTGAATAGTATGTAAAAGGGAGAGTGAAATTATATAATTTTCAGCTTACCTAATAATATGCTCTTTCACATTCATTGCAGNACTTTTTGCATAACTGTTCTCAGAAGTTTAATTTAGTGATGCTCAGAAAGCTTTAGTTACTTAATTAACAGCAGAGCAAAGACAGGGGGTTGAGTCTCCCAACCCTTGGTCTAATGTGCTTTTCTCCACACATGGCATTATTCCCACTGTCCTTACTCAACTAAATAATATCTATGGACCTCCAACTAGAGACCAGGAAGTACTCTCCATCTTGATCGAGGTTGACCTCAAAGCTCTAACTCACTTATTTCTATTTTTGTTCTTCCAGAAAAAAGAAATCCTGCTTTTCTTTTAAAATGATGCAGTGTTTGGAAACATCCCCAGGAAGATGCTTTTCTTTTCTCAAAACGAAATTGCAAGGTCTGGTTTAGTTTGTTTGCTTCCTTGTTTTGGGTGAGGTTGTTCTTCAAAAAGACCCAGTACACATTGGCTGTGCAGCCATCTGCCACTACATGCTCAAGTATTGCGGTTTNAAAAAAAAAATCTGGCCACCCTTCCTTTGATATAAAAGAACCACACAGGGTTGAGTCATACACTGTGGAGAGAACACAGCTAATTATGGGATGTGCTGGGCCCAGAGAAGATGTTAGCTGCTCCATAATTACAACTGCAGTTCAAGGGAAGAGAGTCATGGAAAGCCAGTTAATGCAACGGAGGGAGCACAGCACCACTGCATCCTGAGCCCCAAGCTACTGAAAAGTGGTCACGTTCACACACTTTTGTTCCCATGGACTTTCAAGTATAAGCACTGATTGGTCTTCAAGATTGCCTGTGATTCTGAGCCACTTTTAAGCAAAGTGTTGTCTTAACAATGTCAAGTTTTGATTATTTGGGAAAAAAATAGAAGGATGGCATCAGTTAAAAATACAAAGAGCGTTCTCAATTCAATTCTCCCACTAAAAAGGCAGAGAAAAGTGTTTAAATNACTGAAGGTGGAACAGGGGTGCCTAGGAAGAAGTGATTGAGAGACTGAACTCCTCATGGAAGGTAGGAAGTTCAGATCACAGAAGTATTTGTACCTCGAATGTTTCCTTTATTTCCTTCTGTTTAAAACAATATAAATCCTTCTATTACAGGGTTGTCTAATGTGTAAATTGTTTGCTATACATAAACTATTGTATTTTAATATAAAAAATAGTATTTGAAACTGAAAGATGATACATAGTACAGTAACCAATTTCACAACAGATTGCACATTCTTAAAATGTCCTATAATTTAGAAAGGCCATGCTAGTAACCTTACCCTGTAGACAACTGACAATTTTCTTATGTTTTATTTAGCTTTCANTTCAAATTCTGATTAACATAAGTAACTTCCTGTGATGTGTGGACCTAGACAGGGATGAAAGGAGACGCACATCTTCTACCACAGTATTTCATGACCATGAGCAGTGATGTGGATAGGACATGGAGTGACTGGCTGACCTGGAACAGAAGAGGGCAGGACCACAAGAGGATATTAACGCTCACTGTGAGAAGACATAGCATGTGTGTGAGGCCCACTTGTGGCTCACTATGAGAGCATTATGTCACAGTGGCAGATATTAATCTGAGATTTGAGTCAGACTCATCTCTGAATCAAAGTCTGTAACACAAAGCACTAATTTAATAGATCTCAATTGTCATCCTTGACTCCATTAATCGTAACTTTATTGTGACATTATTTATAAACCATGTAATTACTCTTTAAAAGTATACAACTCATCAGGNTTGGTGACACACACCTTCAATACCAGCTCTCAGAGGAAGAAGTAGGCAGACCTCTGGTGAGCTGAAGCTAGACTAGTCTACATAGTGTGGTGAGTTCCAGGCCAGCCAGGGCTACATAGTGAAACCTTGCCACAATAAATAAAAAAGTGTTCAACTAACTGGTTTTTAAAGAGTATTAGGAAAACATTGTAACATCACCACTCTCTAATTTCAGGGGATTTCATCCCCACCCTACAAAATCCTGCTTGGGATCATTAGCAGTTATATCCAATTCCTCCTTTCCCCTAGTCTTTGGCAACCACAAATCTGTTTTCTGTAGTAGTGGAATTGCCTATTCTGCATCTCTCACAATACATGGAGCTGTAGTTTCTATGGCCTTATGTGACTAGATTTTTTTCCCTTAGTGTGTGTTCAATATAATCTTTATTGCAGCATATATCAATGCTGCATTACCATCCATGCCTGAATATCATTTCATTGGATGGGTATACCATACTTTGCTTGCACATTTACCAGCTGCAGATACTGGCATGAATCCTTATTTTGGTTGGTTGAGATCAGCATTGCTATGAACATCATGCACAGGCTTTTGTGAAGAATGTTAGATGTAATGGCATGAAGTGACAAAGTTATATTACTAAACAGAACTGGATCAATATGTACCAAAATATACATAATGTGATTCACTTTAAATGTTTGTTTTTATACTATACATATAAATGTAGACTTAATTAAAGAATATAAAAAATAATCACTTAATTTTGGATCCAGAAAGTATAAGATGATAATTCTACCTTATACATATTTATATTATTTAAACTTCTTACAAGAAGTATTTATCAATTTTACAATGAAAAACATAAATCTTAATATTTGAAAATAAAATTTGTGGTATGTTAAAGATCTTACTTCTTACAAAAGTCCTTTTTCATCATCTTAGACAACTGTAAGTTTACTGTAACTCAGAAACCATGGTTCTTTCTACCCAAATATTATCTATGGATACATTTTAGTATCATCATCACCATCATAAATATTCCTTGAACTGTTAGTAAGTGCTAGCCACAGAATTATGTATATTACCTCACTTTTTCTTAAGAATGTTTGTTTGAAATGAATGTTAACTCCATTTTACAAGTATGAAAACAAGGGCAGAGACTGAAGTGATTCAGTCCCTCACAAGCTGTTATAGTGGAAAATCAAAATATCTCCAAGCAGAATTTCTTTCTTCAACAACAATTGTTCTATTTAATTTATGAAACAGAGTTTTTGTTTTTTTTTAAGTCATGGCCACACCTCCCTACGTGTCTACAAGGGTGTATGCCATGTGTGGTTGGGTGTTTGCAGAGGTCAACAAAGAGTTTTGACCNATCATAGCAGGAGTCACAGATGGCTATGAACTGCCTGGTTTGGGTGCTGGGAACTAAACTCAAGTCCTCTGTCCTCTGAAAGAACAGCAGATGCTCCAGACTCTCTGTCTCAATCTAATGTCAAGCATCTGTTTTTAAAATTGAAGTGATAATAAAACATTGCTCCAAGATAGAATTTTTGCATGCTGAAGGAGCTTGTCTTATAGCTCACTGCTTGAGGTTTACTGAGCTATGAAAANAGCNAAATCAATCCATTTTGCAAAATAAATCTTTTAGAAATGGGNTATTGTCTTTGTGCTTTAGAACAGAATTGATTGAACATTTCCAATGGTTTAGAAAATGGACTGAAGTTGTCTGTGGACTGTAAGACAGTTTGACACATAAAGCTAGATATGATATATCTGTGAGGGAGTTAATTAAAAATGCAATTGAGGTCTAATTTAAAGATTTAGAAAATGACACCNATCAGTAAAAAGATGCTCACTTTGTATTGATACCATTTGTTCTTTTTGTGTGAGTTTGTTCTTGCTTTTTTTGAGGCAGATTCTTTCTTTACAGTAGCTATGGCTAGCTAGATATGCACTATGTATAGCTAAAACTAGCTTAAAACTTGAAGCATTATTATTGCCTCAGCCTCCTGAGCAGTGGGATTACGAGTGAGCCACTACATCTGGATCTGTTTGTTTTAAAAGCATAGTCAAGGACATAGTCTAGACAAATGTTCAAATTAGTCTGACTTTGATATTATAATTTAAAATTGTAACTATATTTGTGGATTATAATAAGATTATTGGCAGAATTACTTTATCATGGGATCCTCTGCCTCTAATCTATTCAGAACCTGAAGAAGAAATACATACATTAGAGGATTGAGTTGACCAAGAAGAATAAGCCTGGATATGATTTCTAATATTCCATTTGCTATGAACTAGTGGCATGATCTTTGAAAATTCATTTCAATTTTTGGCTCTTTAATTCTTCTTTGGTAAAATACAATAATATTTAACCTACTGATTTCATAGAACTTTTCACAAGTCAGGAGATATCACTCCTGGATTTTTATGGTTTATGGCACAACTATCCTCATTTAGGGAGGCTATCTTGGATTATCTTGGTTCAGTATAGTCATACAAGACTTCAAAANCAATGAGCTTTCTTCATCTGAAAGATACATAAGGAAAACTGAAGTATGAAAATGTTCAACACCCTCCTCCCAGCTTGAAGGTGGAAATGTCCACAGGATAGGAATGTAGGCTTTCTGGAAACCTTGACATCAGCCCCTGGCTGACAGCCAGCTAAGAAACAAGGCCTCACTCCTACAACCAAAGGAATAGACTCTGATAACAACTTGAGTAAATGTGGGAGTGGATTCTTCCCTAGATCCACAAGGTAAAAGCCAAGTGTGGGCTGTAGCCAACTACCTGGCATTGGCCTTGTGAACACTAAGCTGAACATGGAGACAAGTCTCCCAGACCCATAAGTTACATCTGTGGTGTGTGTTGGTTTTAATCACAAAGACTGTCTCAGCAAATGTAAATACAATGTAGCTGTTAATGAGAAGGGAGTAGACTTAAAAGGTAAGGGATAGTACAATTCAAATGTGTCGGCTAAACAATAATAAAAATATATATTTAGTCTAAATATGCTAAAAGGTTCTAAAATGATACATATCACTTCATTTATGGTGGTTACTTCTGAACAAACAAGTGGGATTAAAAGTTAAGGAAGGAGAAAGATCTTCCATTTCTTTATATGATTCTATACTCTTAAGTAATCATCAGACATTAATTTAGTAATAGAAACCATTTAAAAGTAAAATACAGGGATTCTCANCTCAGTAGGAGATTGTTTACCAAGTGCTTATGAATAATATTTATGGCTGGGATTCTCCTACATAACGCTGATCTCAGATCCAGGGGTCTGTTTCTCATCTTCACAATTTCTCANGTGGTCTTCACACAGGCATNCACCTTCATATCTATAAAATGTACTTACTCACAAAACACAGACCAGCTACTGAAGACATCCAAAATGACTGACAGCATGACTACAGGGCTAAAACGAGGACAAAAAATATCCCACAGAAACCTACCTAGAGTAAACTATCTACAACTCACTTGACTGAAGGCGTCAGAGAAAATACAACACAGAAGGGACCACATGTACTCAAGGATATGGCCTCATTTTTTTGAAAAACATACCGAAATCCTCTATGTAGAAAATGCAGAGTCAGGCTTCTGTTTAGNACATGAATTTATGCTTCCTTTCCATGTGAAATGGAGGAAATACTTCAGAAACCAAATACGAAATGTTCACATTGGTGCCTCCTAGTTCTGATGTTGAAAGCCAGTATGAACACCATCTTCAACTAGATAGACACTGGTCAGCACCACACACAAAGTCATAGGCTTCTTGAAGTATAANGGTCTGGCTATCATCAAGAAAACATTTCTCCCTTGGTCAGATTCATGTCCTTCCCAATAGATGACTATAATATGATGGAGATATTGTTCTATATGCTGTGAATATGTGTTGCTCTGATTGATTGTAAATAAAATGCTGATTGGCCAGTAGCCAGGCAGGAAGTATAGGCGGGATAAACAAACAAGGAGAATTCTGGGAAGAGGAAGGCTGAGTCGGGAGACGCCAGCC
>LZPO01117565.1:4049-23146 GCA_001675575.1 Neotoma lepida
TACATATATGCATTCTATCAGTTCTGTTCCTTTAGAGTACCCCAAATAATACACTATCATACTCATTTCACACAGAGAGAAACTCAAAACTTGAAACTAGATCATTACCACAAAGTTGCAAATAGTGAACTTGGCACTCCTGTTAAGTTGAACTTCACCATAAACTACAGTGACTGTTTCTCTCATCTCCAAACTCATTATATTGCTTTGAAGATCATAGTACAGAATTTAATTTGTAATTCAATCCACAGAATTTGATGCATGAGTTTAATACATAAAAATAAACATACAGAGGACTTACAAATCCCCTAATTGATGACATGTGCACAAATATGAAGAAAATGCAGAGTACAGTGATGGAAAGAGCAGAATTAGTCAGAAAAAAATGTAGATCATTGTTTAGTAACAAACAGTCCCAATGTGTATGTTACCTCAATGGTGGTTTATTTCATATTCACAGTCTGCCATGTAATTAGTAAATAATTTGTAAACAGTTTCTAGGATTTACCTCTCTATCAACAACCAGTTCAGAGAGAACATTTTTTTTAATTCAGGTATTAAGCACTGAATTATATTACTCTTCAAGTGCTTTTCAACAGAAAGGTCAATCTGTAAAATGTGTAAGAGTTACTTTTACTCTCCCTTGTCTAGTACTGGGTATCAGGATTTGATCTAGGACCTCACTCATGCTAGGCAAGTAAGCTATCATTTCAGCTACACCCTTAGATCAGGAGCTGCTGTAAAATGCCATGAAGGCTGAGAAACCTAGAACAGTACCTGTGACTGCAGTCACAAAGGAGGACAGTCAGTCCTCTTCTGAAATCTGCACTTAGACATCATCTTCTGAAATCTTACCAGTGAATGGTGTTCACTACATCCAGAAGACCCCAGGGGGGATACAAAGAAACAAAAGGTACAACCCATCTACAAATTAGAAGGCAAATGCCATGTAAAGAAATCAGCTATGAAATTAACTCTGCTATTTCAGATACAGCAGAGTTTTATTCAGTCAAAAAGGATCAAATTACTGACATTGATAAAACCGACATCAACAAAAGAACTTGAGATCATGATGTCAGGAAAAGCAATCCGGTTTCACAAAGACAAGCATCTCTGGCTCCCTCTTATAGGCAGAACCTAGGGGTGGGGAGAACAAATGGAAGTAACCAGGGAGTTATTAAGGATGTGAAAAAATAGAGGGGGTGCGACAAAAGAGTGGGTGACTATGGTCAAAGTGCATTATTTCATGATAGGAAATGTCATAATAAATCCCATTACATTATATAGGTAATATATACTTTTAAAAAACTGGGCCAGAGAAATAAGTGTATTTCATGAAAGTAATAATTATCTNCTTTGCAATCCATACAAACCAGACATGTTACATGTACTCCAGAGGAAAGGGGAAAGATTTAGAGGGGACAGGGAAGTTTCTGTACTCACCATTCAGAACAGCTGAGTCTATATAATTATTCAGTACTCTTTGATAGGGTCTTTTCTCCCATAAAGGCCAGTTTCCAGCCCTTCTGGTCTGCCAGGCTGGATGTCATGATCTGGATCTCTGAGGCTCTGCTCTTGGATTTGTTCTGTTCTCTGAGAGGTCCATGTCAGCAGAGGAACCTGTGTATGTGAGACACCATTTCCCAGGCCCTGTGCTGAGAGATTTCTCCATTCCTTTTACTAAAATACTTTCAACCAGGTCGGGCTCAATTATACTGTGGAATGCCAGGCAGCGCAGCCGACTCAGGGAGTCACAAAACAGCACCGAGGCATTGAACTCTTGTGTTTTCTTTTTTCTCACAGTCAAATCTGTTCCCAGAGACTCTTGATTGTTTTGGAGAAGACCTTGAGCCATCAGCCACGTGTAGGTTTAGTTAAAAAGATGGTGCTTGAGCTCCAAGGCTGTTAGATCGAGACTGTTGATTAAGAGACGATGTAACAGCCACAGCAATAGGAAGAATATAGTAAAGTAGCCATCCCACATTGGCACACATGCAAAACCCCCATAGCAACAGGGATGACAGCTTGGAAACAGCAGCTGCTGCTTAATTGAAAACATTAGAAAAATATTACATTATATCTGTAGTCCCTGTTTTTATGTTTATTTTCATCACAAGTCAGAAAATAGCCCAGGAAAAAATACAAAGGAAACATAAAACAAAAGTTCAAGACTAACCAGGATGATAGCTGAACGGCTGCCTGAAAATTGAATTTTTTTTGGACATTCATTCCACTGATTAGCCTTCTTGTGTTCTGAGGGTGAAGAATTCCTTCCTCCAATCACCCTGAATTCCTGAATTTAGTTTCTAATCAGCCCTTTAAACTTGATTAACTCAGAGAAGGAAAATTATATGTAAGTCTCTCTGTGGACTTCTATATATGTGCATCTGAGGACTGGCTAAAATCTGAAAGTGCCCCTGCACACACAGAGACCAGAAGTCCACTCATTTGAAGGGAGAAAGGTATATATATGATATATATATATCATATATATTTTTACACATATATATATATATATATATAAATTATTTGAGACAGGCTTAAACTATGTAGCCCTTGCTTGTCCTGGAACTCACAAAGATCCTCCTGCCTCTGACTCCTCAGTGTTGGAATTAAAGGCATGGGCCACCACACTCAGCAGGACAACATTTTTGGGACAGTGGCATAAGCTTGCTTTTGTGGAGTAGCCTGTTTACAGCAAGACTAACATCAGTATATACAGGGCACAATTAGAAGAGGGTCAGTAAGAAGAGTCCATCTATGGTTTGATAGAACAACCAAANTCTGTACAGGCACACATGTCTCAAACTATCAAGCAGGAAGGAGCCTTGGGGTTCTTNGGGTCTNTCTCCTACTTTCCACCAGATCANTTNTCAAACACTTACATTGATGACTTAGAAAATCATATAAAAGCNTGAGACAGTTTATTTGANGGCAATATTTTTCCTAAAATCTTGTCAGAGGTAAAAATCCTAATAGATTTTATGGTCCCTAAACATTATTTGGCACACANTCAGGATCCATCCTGACAATGCAAACTAGGCAGCCTATGTGTAGATGAAATTTCCAAATTCCAGCAATGCATAGAATGTTCTCTGTACAGAGTCAATATCAAATGTTTTACTAAGAGCAGCTCATTCTCCCCCCACCCCCTTCACATACAGAATAGAGTGTGGTAAGTTCATAGATTCATAGTATCTACCCTGAAGATATATATATATATGTGTGTGTGTGTGTGTGTGTGTGTGTGTGTGTGTGTGTGTGTGTGTAATTATATATGTATGTATACGCACACACACACGTATATAATTACATAAATGAATTTGAGTTTTTTCAATATTAATAACATGACAGGAAGAGGGAAAATATCATTCTATAACCTCCTTGGGGTGGAGAACTGTGCCAAGTTGTACTTATACCCATCTACTATGACTCATAGTGAAAACATTTCATGGAACAGTAACTTTGCAAAGATGGNCAATGGTAAGAAGTGAAATTGATATGCAATCCTTAAAAGGGTGGGGTAACAGTATCTAAGAAATTTCCAGTTATTCCACAATTCCATTATAGTCTTCACTGATTCAATCATTTCTTTATTGAACTTATTGGTAATAATCACCTTCTTTGGGTTGAGATATTTCTAACTCACTGTTCTGGTGTGAATGTAAGCTGTCTACATGGGCATTTATTGCTTGAACCCTTGGGCCTCAGCTGGTAGCACAGTGCTGGAAGTCTGTGGAAGCTTTAGGGCATAGGGTCTGACTGGAGGAAGTGGGTTACTGGGAAGTGGGAAATAGTTGAAAGAAGTATATTTCTATGGACAGGCCTTGAGGCTTACAGTATATCCCTCTTCTCTATCTATCTATCTAGCTAGCTAGCTAGCTAGCTAGCTAGCTAGCTATGTAGCTATCTGTTTATCTATCTATTTATCTATCTATCTATTTATCTATCTATTTATCTATCTATCTATCTATCTATCTATCTATCTATCTATCTATCTATCTATCTATCTATCTATCTCTATCTCTCTCTCCTCCCCACTCCACCCAGATGTGATGCCTTATGCTTCTATTGCCATATTCCAGAGTTGCCCCCACCCCCATCTTCCCTGTCAATATGGACTCCACCCTCAAACTGTGAGGCAAACTAAACATTTCCTCATTAAGTTTCTTTTCTCAAGTATTTGTTCACACAAGAAAAATAAACATAACTGATACAATTGGTACCAGGTGTGAGATCATTACTGTTAAAAGACATGATCATATGGTCCATAGCCCTCATAGACCTTTGAAATAGGTTAGTGGGAGGAATGTAGAAGAGTTTGGAATTTGGGGCTAGAGAAACCTTAAAATGATNTAAANAGAACTTAAAGGGCCATCTCACTGGAGTTCAGGAGAATAGAATGTCTATCAGTAGACATATGGACTCCAAAAGCTTGGCTTGTAAAGTTTAATAGAAGAACAAGACCTAGACTAGAAATCATTCGTATAATATTCTGGCAAAAATAAATTAAGATAAAACATATATGACTGTATTCTGCATATATCCTGAATATTTGAGTGAGGCTGACTTTTTAAATAATAAGCTAATTTTATTGGCAGAGGAAAGTGGATGGGTGATATTTAGTCTCTAAATAGGAGAAGTAGACCACTGAGAGGCTGGGCTTGGGGTTTATAATGCAGACCTACTTCCTGCCATCTTGNAGCTTCCTGATCCACCCAAATAGCCCATTCTTTCCTTAAGTTGCTCCTTGTCAGATTTGGTCATAGCAATGAGAAATGTAGCTAACACTCCCTACAGCTGTATTATTTTCTTAGATTATAAATGCAGGAAAAAAATGTGCTCCTCTGCCAGTATCTCCACTTGGACAACTTAATTTCTGGTGATTTCATCACACATTTTAAGGTAAACCTGAATGAGGATGACAAATAGCATTTCATTTGAAATAAGAGCTATGTCTGTGCTCTACTTGAATATTATTTGTTAGTATGAGCCTTACTTTGATTGGAAAGAGATATTTTCCTCTTCTACTAATANCTCTAAAATTTTTAATTAGAAATATTTAGATGTGGTCTCATTATACAGCCTAGGCTCCCCTGAAACTCATGTTCACCCTGCCTCTTCCTCTGAAGTGATGGAATGCAAGATATGCACCACCATATCCAGCTTTATTTGGCCTTTCANTTTTGAATCAAAATATCCAAGTGTTAGGAAGTTATTTAAATAATTCCTAAGAAGAAAATTGAAAATTGTGATTACAAAATGGCCAGTGAAACCCTACTAATGAGGGCAGCAAAAAAGAATGCATTAAATAGAAGGTAGCTAAAGAAAATATTCAAGCAGTATGTAGGAGTGGTCAACTCGTTGGTGTCAATTANTCATTGAGTTGACACACATCCCTTCTACAGTACAAAGATACTCATTAAATTTAGTCAGAACTAAATTGGAAGTTAGAAATAACCAAAAGATCATATCTAATAGGTTTCTTATTGGGTTATTGTAGAAATTTACCCCACCCTCTCTTAAGATTCATTATTACTTCCAAACCAGGAAAATAAANGCAGATTAAATATTTTAAGTATGTANTTCTACTGGAAATTCAAATCANTAGTTTAGGAAATTCAGTTAACTGCTAAAGAAACGGTTTCAGAAGTGCATAGGTGCAAGTGTTAGTAAAAGATTGTNAAGATTGTACTTTTGATTGTAAGTTCTATGACTACATAATCTTAGAATTGAAAGATTTCAGAGGCAATGTAAGNTCTCAACAGCAGTTGATTATCAATGAGCTGGCATGGAAAATTCTTTTCTAACACTCTTGGAAGGTCATCATATACCTTTTGATCCTGTATATGGAAGAACCAAGAATAACTGCCCATAGCTCATCTCTAGTACTTTATAAACTGACTGTTTATAATCTACATCCTTATGTCTTAAAAAAAGGTAATAGCCTAGACCCACCATAAATCACAAACAAAAAATCCTGAAGAGAGAATTACACAGACCATAGAAAGCCTCAAATTTGATTCACAGTAAAAAGTATCAGTAAAAGAAAGTGCTGGGTTTGTGTGTTGTGCTGACTCAGCATACTAATGAAGACAATGGCCTGAAAGTAAGAAATGAGCTTCAATAAGATGTGTGAGCACAGAGGTATGGTCATNAGAACCTGGCTGGTGCCACTTTCCCTTCAACAAAATGAATTATTCTTTTCCCTTTGGAGGTAAGCTTCTTATCATTGTCCCATCTTCTTAAAGGTCAATGACCTACCAAATAAGAAAGACAGACCTTCTCATATGAATTATTGTGGAGAACAACTGAGATGAATTTTGTGAAACTGCTTATTATTCAGTGATTTGTACATACTCAGAACTCGAGAAATTCCAAAATCTATCCATGAATAAAATTGAATTATTGGGGTTCTCATTTGTACCACATCTACTATGAGCAGAATTAGTGAAAGAAAATTAAATTTTATTATGAAAATTTTAATTAAATATGATTTTTTAAACTCCAAAATCATTGAGATATGTGAAAATTAATTAAATTTATGAAAACTTCTTTACCAGTGATATTCATAATTATCTATAAAACATAATTAAATTATAGTATAATATCCAAGGAAAGACTCCTTAAGTTCCTTTCAATTGCTTACTCTAAAGCCATCATTGCCNCATATGNATCTTTAAGAAGTATTTAAAAAGCACATGACAGAAAGTAAATATGTGGAATCACAGGCCAAAAATATATGGTTTAGAATCCATATCATAAGACTTTATATTAGATAATATAAATTGCATGTTGATTACACNCCTCAGATACTAAAATTCTTATGCAGCATGTTGAAAATTCCAATGGAAATCAAACGAGCATTGTTGAATATTATATAGTATAGTATAGAATTATATCATATGATAGCACATTGCATGATATTATAGTGATACATTTTTTCTTTGTCGTTTTGCAGTGCAAGTCAGAAAATGCATACTACTCTTTAGTACGCCTAGCAAAAATATATTTGTTTCCATTATATAATCTTACCATTCTTCATTTACCTACAGAGATGGTATATTTAGTTAGCACTAAATTTAAAATAACTCTCAATTGTTCAAAAATTGAAACATTNAAAAATTTTGCAGCAAAAATGAGGTGGCTAAAGATTATATAAGCTAAATTATATTGTTTGTGTATCTTAAAAATATGAGGTTATGTTGAGTGTTAGAATGTCTCTTAATCCTATTGTTTAAAGTTCCTCCAATCAAAATATATAAATAATAATCCTACATTAACTTATTAAACCTCTTTCAGATAAATTATGCATGGGAAATATGATCAGATACATTAATAATTGCAAAGGCTTGATTATCCTGTAATCTTCACATATTCATTTCTAATAAGGAGTAATTCCACTAATATTGTGATCCTTCTGCAGTTGGAGATTTGAATTTGATATCTCAGTGCTTATATTAATCCCAACATTTGTGTGCAAGCGCACTGCTTTTGTTTGTGTGGTGGTCGTATTGGCTACTCCAAGGGGTTTTACATCAATCCTAAAAAGCAATTCAAGNTAGGATATGATAATGAATATGGTTAGTAACTTGGTCATCAGCACATGCTGCTTCCCTTCCAGTTGGAGGCTAGAACCGAAGGGGCGTCTATTTAAAAACACAATCCCCATTCCTATAAGCATATTAACACTGTGCAATCCTTCCTGGGGGGCTGGGGTTAAAGGATTGTGTTTTAAGTGAAGGTTAAATTCACATGGAAAGCTTTGACAAACTTCTGGTTGCTTTGCTATTCCACACTGTCATTTTGGCAAATTGAATCCAAGTGTCTTTTGGAGTAGAGACAATACCTCTGGCAAATTTGCTGTCTATCGCCTTTTGGAAGCATGACTCAGGTTAGTTCCTATGAAGTGGGGATGAGAACACAGGCAGAGGGGGACTAAGGGAGAGTGGGTCCNGGCGAAAGCTGTGAGAGCAAATCTAGGCAGCAGGAGGCAGAAGCAGCCTTCGCTAAGCACCCATCACAGGCAATGTAATTCCTCCGGCTAGGANCCAGCGCCAGGTACATTTCAAAGTGAAACATTGGAGGGAGAAAGTGTCACTCAAGGCAGATGTTTATGGAAGATGACAGTTTGCAAATATCTCAATCTTGGACAAGCCTGAGCTGGCGACACAGAGGTGCGCAGCAAAATTGGAAGAGTCANCAGCCAACATGTATTTCATCAGGCCCTGTCCAATCTCCACTGATCCTTTGATGGTCCTGGGAGAGCAGGCAACAGTGGGGCACATTCTGCTACTTACTCACAGGCAGTTTGCATGGATCAGCCCAGAATGTTCTAATAAATATGTAAAGAAGGATAAAAAGAATTTAGAAAAGCTCTCTTCACAGAACAAGCTCATGATTGGATTGCCTTTTTAGCTATGCCAAAGAGGAGGCTTAGTAATTACAGGAGTATTGATTGCTGTGCCCACTGGTTGACAGCAAAATAGGTAGTGTCTTGCTAGTGTGGAGACTTTCACCCAGGGCTGTTGGTCCAGAGGAATAAAGAAGTGACACCTTGCCCCTGACAGCAGCCCCACCCCTTCCTTAATATACTAAGCAGTGATCTCTGTGAGACATAGAAGTCTATACACCATCCCTAAGGAAGGGAGTACCAGATGCTGGCCTACACAAATCCGAGCATAAAAACCAAGTGGGGTGTGTTTCTGTAGTATTCCTATCAGGCCAGTAGAGAGCATGGATGTTAGAAAGAAACAGGGTCTGAGAGCAAAGAGGTTGGTGTTGATATCATTACACTGTCTCNGAGGCTGATACTTGTGTAAAGCCATCCAATAGAATATTTGACTTGAGTGCCCAATGTACATAAAAGGTTGGCTTTGAATAAATATAATAGTACAACAATTACTTTAAAATAAATAACAATATTAAAATAAACACTTTTCAATGTTAACATCTTTAAAATCAGGAGGTTTCACATGAATTTTAAACTTCCAGATGGGTGGGGCAACTATCAGGTTGAACAATAGAGGTGCACACACAATAGCTGGGACAGAGACTGAAAAAACAGNTGCTACCTTTCAAAGACACATAACCGGCATGCTTTCTGATTTCCTTTCCCAAAAGTCAATGCTGAGTTCAGTCTCCTTTTACCATCCAATCAGAACCTCTGTTATTTATGATCATCTTTTTCTTTTTCCTGCTCTCTTCTAGCTCCTGAATGGCTGTTTTGAGCATTTGAATTTGACCACAGTAAAGCAGTACCCTGGCTCTATCACTTGGTTAAATTGCAATCACTCAGGTTCTTCATATTTAAAATGAGGGCCTGGAGAGATGGGTTAGTGGGAATAGTGCTTTCTGAGCAAGCAAAAGGGCTCGAGTTAGATCCCAAGTGGCAAGGTAAAAGCTGAGAATGGTAACATGCATCTCTAACTCCATAGACAATGGAGACAGGCAAAAACCCAGAGCTCATGGGCTAGCCAATCTAGCTAAAACAATGAGCTCCTGGTTCAGTGGCATATCTTGTTTCAAAACAAATAAGGTGGCTAGTGTTAAAGACACTAGATGTCAATCTTTAGCTTCCATACTTATGCACACATGACCACATACACATGCATACATCACATGGACTCGCACATACACATACAATCGTATATACCACACATACACAAAAATATTAAACAGAAAAATGCTAGTTGCTACACACAATTGTTGGTGAGGGTTAGAGATATTTCAGTAAAAGGGCTCAAGGTCATGTTGGACCCACACCAGACATTCAATAAATGCTCCTATCACTCACTTTTCCTCTGTCATCCCCAATTCATTCATGATCCATTGGTAAAGAGGAGGGGGAAATTACATCTCATATGGAAGGACAAATTTAGCTAAGTAGATATTTTATTTATAGAGGTGTGGTACATTAAAAACTGTCAAACATTTTAATGACTATTACAGCATCACAGCTTTTTCCCAGTGTACGTTGTGCCACTGCTGTGGTTTCCAGAATCACCTGCANTTTCCTCTGGAGTTTGACACTTAGATAAATCCAAAGCGGGGCTTGGGAACACTCATTTCTGACAGGATCCCATAGGTAGTCAATGTGTTCGGAGCATCCAGTGTGTTTAGTAGGACTAAATGTACAAAAGCTGCAAAGTTTGACTTACATGACTACATGTCNGTAAGAACACTGTACAGGCAATTCTTTCAAAGTTTCCCAAACAACTGAATAAAAGATACTTTGTAAGTCTCATTAGAACAGTAGTAGCCCTGGGAAATAACAAAAGCAAATGGCCTACATCCTTAGCAGTAGAAGAGGCTGGTATCTAAGCAACCATGTGCATGCCTGCTATTGTACTTCTGTGGAATAAAGAAGAAAGGAGAAAGGAATTTTGTGGGCAAAATCCTGGCCATCATGACTTCACAGATGGGTAGACTTGACATTGGTAGCAAATGGAGGAGAAGCGAGGTAACAGAGAGACCCTAGCTTTAGCAGTGATGTAGACTCTAATGTCCCAAACCTAAGATTCACTTACACTTTATGATAAGGAGAGGCACAAAACAGCTCCTCTCAAGTTGTTATCTGAGACCTTTTCTTCACTCTTAACTTTTCTTTCTGATTTCTGAGATGAGAAAGTTGTCCATTCCTTCCTATTATCTCCATGGCTGTTTTTTTCAGGATCTGAGTTCCTGAGTGTGGACCTTTCCAACACTTACTATCTCCAATACCTTTTAAAGTATTTCCACAGCTCCACTAGTGTTTAAGAATTTAATAATCTGGAGATTCATGCCATCATTCTAAATTCTTGTTTTTGTATCAATCTTCTTCATGCTTAAAATGCCCACAGGTTCTTCTGATGCTTATAGATAAAAACCAGAGCTCANGTGTCTTCATTTGAGNAAAAGGAAATTCTTTGTGTAGTAATGTCCACCCTATCCTTCTACAGTCTTAATGTTATATTTCATTCATCTTCTACNTTTTTTCTTCGTGGAAGAAAGTCAGACTTTCAATGGGTTAGTGTAAAGAGCTGGCCACATAGAGCATTCTTAGGTCTTTCACTCATTGCTTTAGTCAAGCATTATATATTTCTCATTGTTTNCCCCCTTCTACATTACACATCTGCAACATTTCTAACATATATTTATTCCTGTCTGTGAGGGGTACATAGGTGCCTGGCACATGAGTGTNNCTGGCACACCACATGAGTCCTAGTTAAGCTCAGAGTTCCAGGCTTGGCAGCAAGCACATTTACCCTCTGAGCCATCTCACAGACCCCGTTACACTTTACTGATGCTCCATATCAACATGCTAATATCTGATTCAACAGATTCACTGTTTGTGCCCTTACTCAGAGTGCTAAACATGGAATGAGAGATTTCTGCCAAAAATCCCAATCCCACTACTTATTAGCTGTGCAGCCTTGGGCAAGCTACGCAAGCTTTTGCACCTTCCTTCCCCCATATAGATAAAGATAATAATAGAATTTGTTCTATAAGGTAGCTGTAGACTTGAGCTGATATTATGCATAAAGTATTAAGAGTAATAAATAATAACCTTGACTATTATGTATTTCATCTGCCACTCATTTCTCTTGTGTATAATTATATATGCACCAATGTTAAATTTGAAAAGCTTCTTGCCTCTCTTTCATTTTTCCTACATTGAAGAGCAAACGTTCTTCGATTACCATTTTCAAATAAGCCCAATAATAGAGTTCTCTCTACAATATCATGTAACTGTTATGGCCATGGGAAAGAGACCTCTGAGGGAAGCAAGCTTATCACTTTATGGTGCCATTGGGTATTCTTAGGCAAGTCTGCCTCTCCAATTCTTAACCTTTACCTCTGAACTACCCAGACAAAAATGCAGTATTATTCCATGTGACAGCTATTGAGATACTGAACTATGATTTTGTGCTGGTATTTCTTTTCTTCATGCTCAATCATTTTATATCTTTTGTATAAGGTATATTTCCCTGTCAGCTCACAACTGTGATCACCTCCACTAGAGAAATGAGTCCATTATTATTTCTGAAAACACAAAGNAGAGAGTCCAGCCTAGAGTTTCAAAGGGGCACAGAGTTTATAAAATACTAGTTGATCTTCTCCATTGCTACTAACATTGTATCAATTTTTCAGAAATGTAAGATTTCACTAGTAAGTTCAAGAATTCTTCCTTCCTGCAGGTCTAAACCTGAAATTGAAAGTTCCCACTCCCCCCTGCTGAGCGACAAGCAAGCCCAGTGNCTGACCATTGAATTTCTTCTCATAGCTCCCCTCCTTCTGCTTCTAATAGCTGTTTTAGTANTGTAAGCCTCTGATTATTCTGTTTGAACATAAATAATGCTACAAACACCAAACCATTGATGAAAATAAAATGGAAACCATGCGTATAAAGGTTCCATGTGACTGACTGAGGTGTTTCTATTAAAACAATTCACCTTCATCTTGTGCACAGACTTAGAACTTAAAGTCCACCTTCTATTTAGTTATCCCTTAAGAAATAAAAAGACTCCGCTGAGATACAACTGACACTTGCAATATACCAAACACGCTTTAAGGACACATGCTAACCAGTGTCAACATGTGAAAACACGACTACAGTCGAGACAGTGAGTGCATCCACAGCTCCAACATACTGGGCAGAGTTCATAGAAAATTTTATTTCTTCTGTAGAAGTCATATTTTGGCCAATTTTGGAAATTCCCTGGGCCTGGAGTTCCTTCATTCATTTGCTTTTTACTACACTTCCTGTCTCCTTAACAGNTAGAAAAGNTATCTGTATGGGTTCATTTGATTGTTTATGTCATTCAAATTATTGAAATATTGTAGTTTAAGTTGTTGAGATCATTGGCATAAAGATTCTCACAATATTTTATAACCAATAGAGACATTACAGAATTTCTAATTTTTGTTGATTTCTATCCCCTTTTCTATTTCTTATATTGCTCTTTTGTCTGTTCTTGCCACGTCTGATTTTTATAGCTACATATTTGAGGAGACAGATTTTATGTATTTTCCTCTGAGATTTATCCATTCTGTCTCATTGATTTCTACTCTGACTTCGTGTATTGGACTCCATTTTCACTTCTCTTTCTAGGTTATTAAGTCTAGTGCTAATGTCTAGTTCAGTTTGAACATGTTTTTTCTAAAAGAAGAATTCAGGGTAATAAATTATACTCTAAGCATTTCCTTACATCCAACTCAATTTTAAAATATTTTTTGTGTTCATTTCTTACTATAATAAAATTAATTTAATGTCTCCTTTTATTTGGCTTTTATAACTGTATTATTAACTTACAAATCTTTGGACGTGTTTTACAAATCTTTTGTGTTGTTTTCTGACTTAATTCTTTGAGATTTTGGAAATACATATGATGTGATTTAAATCCTTCTATATATAAGATTTCTTATAGATTTTTTATTTTCCTATTTTTACATGTGTTGATATGTGCGTGTGTGAGTGTGTATGTGTATCTATGTATGCACACACCTGAGTGCAGGTACTCTTANAAGCCAAAGTCATAGGATGCCCCTGAAACTGGAGTTATAGATAGTTTTGAGCTACTCTACGTGGGTGCTGAGATCAGAACTCTGGCCCTCTACAGAGCAGAGCAGTATGCACCCTTAACCACTGAACCATTTCCCCAAACCCATAAGATTTTCTTTTTATCCCAAANTATGTTCTACTTTGTTCTGTATTTCACTTGCAGGAGCAGACCCAAAAAANGTGTGTTCTACCACTGTTGATGGATTATTACAAAAATGTCAATTAGACCTATTTGTTTGATTACGTTTGGCAAACATATTATTCCTGATATCGTACCTACTTGTCCTGTACTACTGAACAGAGGTACTAAAATCTCTGANAACAGTTACAAATTTATTTACTTCACTTTTCAACTTTGTCACTTTTTTCAATGCATTTTAAAGACCTTTTACTAGATACACATTGGTTTAGGAATGTCATGCCATATTGATAGATTGACAGCATTACCATTATGAACTCACCTTTATATGACTAGAAANATTCTTTGCACTGAAATTCACTTCATATCATGTAGGTAACATATGATGTAGGAAGCAGGTGGATNCGAATGNTTTATTTCATGTGTCAGGAAACAAAAGGGGGAAAGGATGGTGTAGGCTCCAGAATACCATGTGGGACACATCCTCAATGACCTAAGTACTCCCCGANGCTCTAAATTCTAAAGGTCCATAGTACTCCCCAATAATGCTATCCAACTCTTTAATATATGAACTGTGGGCATCAATCTTGGCAGGTATGTTTTTATGGCATGTGGCAACCAGTATCAACTGAGCACTCGAAGAGTCTCCTTTTAGAGAATGGATGACGGATTCCTCTCTAATCATGGTGGAACTAGATGGGCTCAATTTGCAATTATTTGTTGTAGTAGGCAATGTTCTTAAGAGGAACAGAACCAATACACTGTGTGTATATACACATATGTGTATATACATATATAATGTGTATATACATATAGAATTGTTTATAAGCAGGAGAGCAGAGTGATCCCCAGTTTCTGCCACCTTCAGCAAATCCTACTGCTGTGTACCAATACAAAATTTCATAACTAGGGAGGCAGAGGCATATAGACACCTGTGACCTCAAGACCAGTCTAGTGTACATAGTGAGTTCCAGACAGCCAGGGCTAGGAAGAAACACCTCATCTCAAAACAACACAAAAACAAACAAAAAACCAACATCACTCAGGAGGCAGAGGCAGGGAAGTCTCTGTAAGTTTGAGGCCAGCCTGCTCTACATAGTAAGACCCTGTCTCAAAATCAAACAAGCAAACAACAGAAAATTAGTAGAATATGAGTGGTCCAACAATAACTTGCTGGGTTCTGGAAAGACTGAGAACCAGGTCAGTAGAAGGTTAATCCATTCATATGGGTGTCTTCTCAGTTCCAATCTAATGCTGAAGGCCTAGAAGGTTCCTTCAGGGTCCTTGGTCCTCATTGGAACCCGAAGAAACTAACTTCTGATATCTGCAAAAACTGGCAGCAACAGATACAAAGGCAGGCTGGCAGCAATGCTGCTTTTCTTTTTAGACCTCTTTATGTCTGTGCTACAGCAAGAATGTGTTGCCCACTCTGGAGATGCATATTTTCCCCTTAATTAATCCTCAAAGCCACTTGCAACTTTAGTTCCAAGGGATATGACGCCCTCTTATGGCCACCATAGGCACTGCATCCACAATGTGAACATCTCTGCATGCAAGCAAAACACGCATACATATAACATATATAATCAATTAATTTTTTAATGTTTAAAAAAAAGAAGGGGAAAATTCTGGGAAATACAATATCTCACCAGTATTGAATCATCATTAAAATACTTGTATAGCCTTTCTGGAGCCAGGGGGCAGGAATACATCCACTCAAAGTAAAGATGCAGGATATTCTGCTAGGTTGTTCTAATTATCAGAAAACTAAATAATGTAGAATAAGTCCTTGGAAATATTATAAATGTAATAGTCAGCATGATGTTTCTTTTATTTAACATTTTTATCTGATTAACCAAAAAGACTTTTCTCTTGCCAAGTGAGGTGAACAAGTGTGGAATTGAGCTGAGTTTTTGGGGCCAACACAGGCCGCGGAGTATCCAGCATTCCATCAGCCTCAACTATGGTGGAGACTGACCATATTCACAGGCTTACGTGTATATGAAAGAAAAAGACTGGAGAGAAACACCGTGGCCTGAATTTAGTTCTGGCTTCAATGAGGTACTTCTACCCTCTCTTCTCCGAGTTATGTTTATTTCATTTCAAAAATGCTTTGGTTGTGTTCAGTTAGAATTCTCCAGAGGCATAGAGCTGAAAGATTAAATATATGACAGGAGAGCTTTTATTAGACTGGCTTACACAGTATAGTCTGGCTAGTCTAACAATGGTTGTCTCAAACTCAAGAAGATGAGAATCCCTGTAGCTGTTCAGAGTTCAAGGCTGGATACCTCCATAGTCCCAAATGCATGCTGAAGCCCTTATAGATTCACTCACCTTCAGTCCATACTGGAAACCCAAAGAAACTGGCTTCTAGTATCAGTGATGGAACATGCCAGAAGCAGCAACAGGNTTGAAGAACTTGCTGGTAAAAATGAAAGCAGGCAGGCAAGGAAAGCTTTCTTCTCCCAACTCCTTTGAACCGGGCTGCGAACAAAGAGGGTGCATCCCACATGCACCTTCTCTATTAGCTAATAGAAGGTGCTGTCCACCTCAAATCATCTGATCAAGAAACTCCTCACAGGTGAGTGAAGCAATTTGACTTNTAGTCAATTGTAGATCCTGTCCAGCTGCCAAACAAGACTAACCATCACAGGCTATTTTTTGATTTAAACAAAAAAATGATGTCAGATTGGAGAGGTTGCTCAGTGGTCAAAAGCACTTATTGTTCTTACAGAGGACCCAGGCTCTCTTCCCAAGCATCCACACTGAACAGCTGACAACCACCAGTAACCCCAATTCCAGGGGATCCGAAGTCATCTTCTGGCCTCTCCAGGCCCTTGTACTGCTGTGGTGCACTTAGNTAAACTCACACAGGCACACACAAATACATAAAATATTTCCATAGCAGCCAAGTAGACTTTAATAGCATTAGAGTATGGTCTTTTTGGTTTTGATTGCTAACTTAATTGTCTTACAAGTAAATGACTGTTCATTTTATANGTTTCCCACAGTGCTACACTTGATACCAGTCTTCCCTCATGCCAAGACCTGCANGTTTGAGGATAAACATGACTTGGGCAATGGGGAATGAAAAAACAGCAGACATACATAAAGAAAAGCTGGATGGGGTNGGCCCTGCACTATGATGGAGATGCACCAGCAACCCAGAAACCTGGTGAGCTTACTACATACAACTGAAGGAGGAGGTGGGTTAGCTGATATCATTAGGGTCTCTGCAGGAGAGTAGTCTCAAGTGAAGTCATCAGGGATGAAGAATACTTTTGGATGAAGATACTTTTGGAACAGTCAATGTCCACACTTGAACCAGGGGAAGGCTTTGCCCATGTCCATGGTTCCAGGGAAGTTCTTGCCATTTCCATGACTCTTGTCAGTGTTGCATATTTACTTAGGCTTCATTTGCTCCCCACAACCTCCTTCTTTTTGTCCAGTGTTACTTTAAAAGACAATAGTTTTCTTTATTCTGACTGTGATTTTCTGATTGTCACTGCAACTGTCTTCTCACACATTTCTTAGTCATTTGTGTATTTCCTGGACATTCCTTATTACTTTCTTAATCTCCTATTTCTTCATATAGGTCTATATATATATATGTGTGTGTGTGTGTGTGTGTGTGTGTGTGTGTGTTTTCTTATTGATTTTTCAATAGATGTTTGTATATATAGGGTATAAGTTGTCAAGTTGTTCGTGCATTATTTGAAAGTGGAAGTTGTGTTTTCTGATGAATTTTCCCCGTTGTAGTCTGTCAAAATTGGAAATCCTGTGTAGGTGGCTTCTATTTAAAAATCTGTTCCTTGTCATTAAAATGCAGNTCCATTGGGGTTTTAGAAATATCTTAGTGGTTAGGAACACTTGTTCTTGCAGAGGACCTAGATTCCTGGGTTTGATTATTGGAACCCACATGATGACTCAAAACTCCTTGTAACACCTCTTCCAGAGNATCAGATAACTTCTGATCTCTGTGGGCACCAAACAAGCAGGTGGTACACATTCCTGTAGCAAAACACTTAAACTGATAAAGTAAAATAAATATTTTAAACATAGAGCTATTTTATTCTAACACATTCTGATTTNGGGGGTTTTAGTTTTTGATCAAGGTTGATCATCTTTGAGGTAGGGGTATAATCAATCATCAATAATGCATCTATCCCCACTCTATTAAGATGACAGCAAAAACTAAATTTTCTATTTCATCTGTTGGGCAAAATTACTTATCATTCCAATATCAAATATTTGACCAACTATAGCTGTTTTTACTATGTATTGATTTTTTCCTTGAACATATACCCTGAGCAAATAGCATGGGGATAAGATACAGCTGGTGGATGTTAAAAAACACTACTACATTGCTCTCATTCTTATAACATTTATTAGAAGTTCATAAGTAGAAATAAAATATATTTCCATTTATTTAGGTATTTATTAAATTNTTGATATTTATTTCATACTGAGGCCTTGAACNTGTACATTTTATTTATAGATACTTTATCCTTTTGTTTCTTTGTTTGCTGGCTGGTACTTTGTAGTTTTTAATGTTTTGAGAAGTGCCTCTTGTTGTCCAGTTGGCTTTGAAATCTTTGTGTAGTGACAGATGGTCCTAAAGCCATTGNTCTCCAGCTTCCATCCCAGAGCACCATCATGTCCAGTTGATGTACTCTAGNAACTGGACCCAGAGCCTCGTGNATGGTTAGGGAGGCCTCTAGTANCCTCCATTCACNGGTCCATTCATTGTCATTTTTATTATTTTTATTATTCACAGAAAAGTGACTTTCTGATACTTTCCTCTGTGTGTTGGAGTAATGTAGAAGTGCTGGTGTGTTCANCTTATGCAGAACTAACTCACATTCTTCCTGGAGTTTTTCTTTCATTCATAATGTATTAAACTTGGTTTCATTTTCTAGATGTACATCATTAAGTCCACAAATATTCTCCTTTCTTCTTAAACTAAGTAGACTTCNTCTTTCTTTTCCTTTCCTTGTTGCATTATCTATAGAAATACTCCACGTTGAATCGCAGCAGCATTTATAGTTATTGTTTTCTAATATATTCTCCNTTTCTAAAGTTCTGACAAGTGTGTTGCCACATACTGAATACAATGTTTATGAGTATTACTTAATAATAGGAATTGAATTTTAATAGCTGAGTCTCATGTGGACATTAGAAATTTTAATATATATACTATTAAATAGTCAAATTATTACATCAAATTTAAAAATTCTGTCTCAAATTACTGATCAGAAATTGTTTGTTATAGAAGAAAAATCAGCAATTATTTCAAAGGTTGTTAATTCAAGGATTAATACACTTGATGTTGTATCTTTATCTAGTTATTAACTCCATTTGATTTTCATAACAACATGTTTTATATTCTGTATTGAATTAAGTTTTGCTTTTTCA
>LZPO01117566.1:2652-23347 GCA_001675575.1 Neotoma lepida
AAAAAAAAGTCATAGAAGGAGCACTTGAAACTACAAGTAAGCAAGTCATAGGAATGGGATTTAACATCACCAATGGTTTCCAGGAGTTGGAACATTTTACAGAGAATGAAGAATTGTGAAACAAAAGCTTTGTGTTGGATGTGTCTTGAATTGGTATTGCTTGTATATCATCATACTTCTGGTGGCTTCTCTAATTCTACCCATTGCTCTAGGTAACTACCTTCCATCAGCTCCATTAGTGAGTGACAACCTGCTTCCTTCCCAGAGCTACCTGACATAGTTGGCTGGTGTTTATCTCTGGGATGATTTCAGCAGTTAGTCATGGACAATCTGGAATTGCTAGATAGCATTGACTCATAGGGACAAGGAGTTAATGGGTAATCTCCCTTTATTTACTGCACACCTATTTCAGAGATGCATTTTATCAGCTTCCAGGAAATGCCTGCCTTACCTGCCAGGTCAGGTTGACTTGCAACATCTACCCCTGATGCAAAACAGCACAACTTTATATTGATGTGGTGGTGTGAAAGAAAATAGCCTTCAAAGGGAGTGGCACTATTAGGTGTGGCTTTGTTGGTGTAGACGTGGCCTTGTTGGAGGAAGTGTGTCGCTGTGCAGGGCAGGATTTGAAGTCTCCTTTGTTCAAGTTATACCTAGTTTAGAAGACAGTTCACTTCCTGTTGCCTGTGGATCAAGATATAGAACTCTCAGTTCTTTCTACAGAATCATGTCTGTCTTCATGCTGCCATGCTTCCCACCATGATGATAATAGACTAAACTTCTGAAAATGTAAGCTAGCTCCAATTAAATGTTTTCCTTTATAAGAGTTGTCATGGTCATGGTCACATGACACAGCAACAGAAACCCTAACTAAGATAGAAGTTGGAATCAGGGACTGGGGTATTGCTGTGATAGTCCTGGTCATGCTTTTGTTTAGAGAAATTTGGATTTTGGGAGTTTGGATTAGGAAAGCAGTGGGATGCTTTAAGTGCTGTCCAATGGNCCATACTAGCAGGAGCATGGAAGACAGTGCTGAGGATGAGTTGATGAACTGAGGGGGCCTGGCTCAAGATGTTTCAGAGGAGAATTTTAGTATGTTGCCTAGAGACCATTCTTGTGATATTTTGGTGAAGAATGTGGCTACTTTTTGTCTTTGTCTGAAGAGTCAGCCTGAGTCTAAAGTGAAGAGATTTAGATTAATTCTTCACTATGCTCCCTTCCCTAAGTTTTGAATCGTAATGTATATCCTGTGCCATTGTATGTTGGAAGTCTGTGATCTGCATTTTGCTTTTGATTTCATAGAGGATTACAGTTAAGAGATTTCATGAATTTCAGAAGATACTTTGAATTTATTTTAGACTTTTAAATAAGTTTGAGACTATTATAGACTATGGGGACTTTTGAAGTTGGACTGAATGCATTTTTGTGTTATGATATGGCTACAAGTCTTTGGGGGCCAGGGAGTGGAATGTGGTGGTTTGAAAGAAAATGGCCCCACAAAGGGAGTGCAACAATTGGGTTTGGCTTTGTTGGAGTAGGTGGGGTCTTGTTGGAGAAAGCGTGTCACTGTGGAGGTGGGATTTGAGGTTTCCTATGCTCAACCTATGCCCAGTGTGGAAAGACAGTTCAGATCGAGATGTAGAACTCTCAGCACCTTTTCCAGCACCATGTCTGCCTGCATGCCGCCNTGCTTCTTGTGATGATGATAATGGACTAAACCTCTGAACTGTAAGCCAGAAGCAAGTGAATGTTTTCCTTTATAAGAGTTGCCATAGTCATGGTGTCTCTTCACAGCAATAACTANGAAAATTGGTGTNTNGCTTCNCTGGTCTTACTCTTCCCAGAATCAAATCCCCAGATAAATTTCCCAAGAACAAATTATTGTCTCAGGATTTGCTTTTAGGAAAACCCAGGCTAAGGTACACTAATCTTGTTATTATTTATGAAATAAGTTACCATTTTAAAAAAATTTATATGATTATATAGAATTCAAATGTAAATATTTTAGATTAACTTGTTTAGAAGTCTAGGCAGATAGATTTAATAATATTATATTCTCGTTCTATTTTATTCCTAATTGTTCAATAAAAATGATCATCTTATACAAACAAAAGTAGTTCAAAGAAATGCAAGTTAAAACAATGAAGGCAATACAACTTTTAACTAACTATAAATACCTTCTTTATCCAATTTGATATTGTTTATAGATACATTTTACATTTTAGAATTATATATTGAAAGGGCTGGAGATACCTCTCCAGCCTGACAGACAAAGGCAGCTGCCATTATACCTCATAGTCTGAGTTTGATCCTCATGGTTTACATTGTAGTAGAGAACTAACTCCCACAAATTGTCCTCTGACCACATCTGTATTGTAGCATGTACACAGTATGGAACACATACATGTGCACACACACATGTACACACATACACTCATACACACATACACAGTAAAATATAATAAATTAAAAATTATATATTTACTTTTGAGTGTCAGAGGAATGAAAGAAGGTACCCAGTGTAATAACAATGGCTATATTTTATATTGTGGAGCAATCTCTCTATTTCATGTGATGTCTAAGTATTTTGAGCAGGGTGTTAGGCAAGCACAGANTGGTAGTGATGATCGTGGCCTCAAGAAAGAGTTTTGTATATCATCAATCAGTCAAGCTGAAGTCCTAGAGAAGCTAGGGAAATGCAGTTGAAAAGGACATGGGGATAAGTGGTTAACAGAAGCTCTGGTCTCTAAATTGACAGGTAAAACTCCTGATGGAATTAATAGTCTTAGAAAATATGCTGTGATAACTTAAATGATTGTTTCCTTGTTAACTTTTAATATATTCAGAGATAAAGCCATTAACCTGAGCATTTATAGTATTNGATTAAAATTCAATGGCATGNGGCTTAAGAAAGATCACTGTTGGATGTCTTGTNAGTTATCAGAGCCAACTAGAAAGTGATAAGACCTGGNGTATTTAATTCTTGGTGAGATAAAATCTCTTTAATCATTACTTCTTTTTCTTGTTTAATTACTTTCTTGGTAACTTTGAACAATTTTTTTCAAGCAGGATTGTGCTCAGTAATGATCGTCAATATAGAACATGGTCTCAAGTTTAAAAACTATTAATTTTCCCATATCACATCGATGATAAACTGTTTTCTCCATTTTTCCATTATTTTAGATTTATGTTAACATTACTACTTTTACTATATAGTCATTTTACTATAGAAATTGTAACTCTTTTCTATAATTATTAAGTATTATTGTTTCCCTATGAGTTTGATATATGCTACACATCTTGTTTACATTTAAAGGAAATATTTTAATAGAGCCAGTTTTCCTAAGCAAATTGAAAATTTGTACCTGAACTCTTCCTTTGGAAGTCTTGTAGTTTCACAATTNCCACTGAGTATATGAATGTCCACTGAATGGAACAGAGAAGAGATCTTCTGGTTGGTCTTGTTATGCATAAGGTATGAAAAACAGCCCATTTAGTTATGGCATGTCTTCCATTACACCTTGACTATTGTTCGTTGATATGTTGGGTTTTTGTCTTAGAAACTGCCCTCACTTTCTGATTTCTTATCATTTATCTTATTCTTCACATTTGCTGTGGGATAATGCTCTTGTACACTGTAAAAAATTGTCACTCATGTTGGTTTAATAAACCGCTGATTGGCCAGTAGCCAGGTAGGAAGTATAAGAGGGGCAACCAGACTAGGAGAATTATGGGAAGAGGAAAGGCAGAGACGGGGTTGCCAGCCAGANGCAGAGGAAGTAAGATGAAAATGCCAGACTGAGAAAATGTACCAAGCCATGTGGCTAAACATAGACAAGAATTATGGTTAATTTAAGTGTAAGAGCTAGTTAGTTATAAGTCTGAGCCATNGGCCAAACAGTTTATAATTAATATAAGCCTCTGTGTGTTTATTTAGGACTGAAAGGCTGCAGGACTGGGCAGAACAGAAACTTCCATCTACATACATTTTCCTTATTTATTCTAAGACTGAAAGCAAGAAATCCAGTTGGCTTTTGCTCCAAGGTCTCTCCATTAAGATCAGAAAAAATGAAAACCCCAGTCTGACCCCAAACTTAAGCTAGGTTCAACAAGTTAGTTTTGTTGAGACAAATTTTTATTGGCATAAATTAGGCACCCTTTAATTGCTGTGTGTCTCCATTTACTTTGTCCCCAAGATCATTTTTATTTGACAGAATTCTGGAGGGGATGGTGGATGAGTCTTATGTCCTTGACATCTAATTCAGTATGATTAAAGAAGTTGAATCATTGACTTGGGAGAAGTGACTTGCTACCATTAGTAAAACAAGAAGAAACTTGAATATTCATTCTGTACTTAACTCTGAGCTAGGCACAATGGAACTGACAAAATTGTTGAGCCAATTTATCTGGAAGCTGAAGTTGGTAGAGCAAGAGCCAAGAGCCNTTATAGGTTGATGTTGACAAGAAGCAGAAGAAACAACTTTGTCTCCAAGTAGGATCCTTCTTGACCTTGAAAACTCATTGGATGAGAAGAACAGTCAACCCAGGAACTTTCTCTTAAGATGCAAATGAACTTTCCTTCCTTTGGAGAAAGTTTGGTGAGTTTTGAAGTATTAAATATGTAAGATAAGATCACCAGAAAGGCAGAGGGAACAATATTGACTGGTTCTATTGGCTATCANTTCAGTTTTTTTGTTTTTTGTTTTTGAAAATGTCTTCATAAGGCATAGAGTGATCTAGCAAGACACCCGGTGTCCTCCTCTAGCCCCAGCACAAGTACATGGGTCCCCACACCCCTAAGCACTTGCATACAGACATTGCATGCCCACTCATACTCACAAATCACTAAATCACTGCATTCATCTGACATCTCCAATTGAATGCCATTGATTAATGATGAGCTATTTAAATTTCTTTTATTTTAGAAATATAATTTATTACAGAATCATTTTTGAAATATTCATTCTCCAATCTTTCAATAAATTTACAGAGTTAAAAAAAGTCTCATCCTCTATTATTTTCTCTAGTGAAAGGAAGATGTGAAATTGCAACCTAATTTTCTGAGTCTTTTCGAGATATTATACATCCCTCTCAAACAGTTTCAGCATTTATATTGAGGAAATAAATATTCTCTGTTCTCATAAATAATAACCATCTTAGATCAAGTATTATAAACAGTCCTATTTCCTTGGCTTACAAGAAATTAAGTGATATTTAAAAGTAGATTGTGTGGGCCCCATCTGAATTAATTCAAGGTTGGCCCAAACACATTACTTTGCAGTTTGCCTTCTTGGAAGAGTATCTGAGGGCAAGAGACTCTTCNTTTCAATGTCACATTGGCTTTGCCAAGAGTTTTCATGAAAGAGCAAGTGTTCATCATTATTTCTTTTACTAGGGAACATTTTCCCAGTGTTTTGGAGATTATCCCTGTTAGACAGCAGTTCTCAACTTTGGCTTTACCTTAAGATGACATGGGGAGATTGTAAATTGAATGGCCAGTCTGTGTCCTGGAGCAATTATTAATACAGAATAGCTGTCTACAGAAGCAGAACACTAGTCATTTTCAAAGTTCCTGATCCAAGTTTGAAAAATTCATCTTTTGAGAGGACTGGGCTTCTTCAGTTACATTAGTTAGATGTTCTCAACACTGTCTCCAGTGCATTTTTCAGAAGATGCTCTTACAGCCTTCATCCAGTAACTGGTAGAAACAAATGCAGAGATTCACAGCTAAGCACTGGCTGGAGCTCTGATAGTCTTGTTGAAGAGAGGGAGGAAGGATTATCTGAGCCAGGGGTGTCAAGGTCATCACAATGGAACCTACACAAACAACTGACCTGTGCTCATAGGAGCTCACATGTGGTTGATATATTGTGCACCCTAATAAAGCTTTCCTGGGTTCAGAGAATGGTACAGCCACTAGATAGACATAGAGGCCAGAAAATAGTGGTACAAATGCCTTTAATCCTAGCATTCCAGAGGCAGAGGTCCATCCGNATCTCTGAATTCAAGGCCACACTGGAAACAGAGCCAGGCATGATGGCACACACCTTTAATCCCAGGAAGTGATGGCAGAAAGCAGAAAGGTATGTAAGGTGTGAGGACCAGGGACTAGGGCTTTTTAAGCTTTGAGCTTTTTAGCAGCAGTTCAGCTGAGATTCATTTGGGTGAGGACTCAGAAGCCTGCAGTGAGGAAACAAGATCAGCTGAGAAGTTGGCCAGGTGAGGTTGGCTGTGGCTTGTTCTGCTTCTCTGACCTTTCAGAATTTACCTCAATACCTGGTTCTGGGTTTTCTATTAATAAGACCTTTTAAAATTCGTGTTACACTCACAGACTCTGGACTAACAGGTAGGGAGCCTGCATGGGACTGACCTCGGCCCTCTACATATGTGTGACAGTTGTATAGCTTGGTCTATCTGTGTGATTCCTAGCAGTGGGATCAGGGCCTGTCCCTAATGCTTGAGCTGGCTTTTGGGAACCTATGCCGTATAGTGGATTGCCTCGCCCAGCCTTAATACAAAGGGAGGAGCTTAGTCAAGTTTGTTGACACCCATGGGAGGCCTGGCCCTTTCTGAACAGAAAGACAGGAGGAGTGGATGGGGGGGATGGGAACTTGAGGAGAGGAGGGAGGGGAAGCTGCAGTAGGGATGTAAAATAAACAAAAAAGTTTAGTAAATTAAAAAAAGAAAAGAATTGGAAAACAAAAACAAACAAACAAACAAAATAAGATGATTTTACATGTTATTCTAAAAATAGCAAACATTGTACATTTAAGGTAACCTTCCAAAACAAATCTGTGCTAGTCTCTGTGGAGATAAAGAAGTCAGCCCCTTTTGGTCACTAATTAGCATATCATGCTTATGGGTAAGCAAATGAATTCGTTTGTACTTTCCACATGCTCCAAGGATGAGGCTTCCTCTTACTCCCATGCAGCAGAGATTTTTTTTTTTTTCATATTACCAATTGGGGTACTTCAAAAGTGAGATTGCATTACAAGGTTTCACAATGGACTTCGGCATGAGACATACTTGGGCCAAGGCAGTCTTCATGTCCTGCTCAGCATGCCTAAACTATGCTTTTTCTTCCTGACTATAGTCTTTAACCTTCCTATGTCTATTTTAGAAAGCTTTCATTTAGTCAATTCTGTCTGCTGTTAGCTGATATATATATCAGCTTCTCTCTAGTTTCACAAATTAGGAAATATCTTTCTCAAGGTCCAAAGAACATCTTAAACTGAATATTATTCTTCTCATCACTCTACTAAATATTGGATAAAAGCCGTATCAGATATATATATATATATATATATTATATGTATATAATATATATATATCAGCTTCTCTCTAGTTTCACAAATTAGGAAATATCTTTCTCAAGGACCAAAGAACATCTTAAACTGAATATTATTCTTCTCATCACTCTACTAAATATTGGATAAAAGCCGTATAAGGAAGGGAGGGTTTTGATCCANAGGCAGCAGAAAGAGAAAGAGAGATTGGGCTTGGCAGGGGAGTTTGAAAGCTCAAAGACCACCCCCAGTGACATACTTCCTTCAACAAGACCCACCTCCTAATCCTTCTAATCCCATCAAAGAGTTCTACTCCCTGGTGACTAAGCATTCAAATGTACGAGCCTATGGGGCCCAAATTATTTAAACCACCACATCTGCTCCCTGGTTCCCATAGGCTTATAGCCATATCATAATGCAAAANGCATTTAAGTCTAACTTCAAAAGTCCCCATAAGTCTTTCATAGTCTCAAAACTGCTTAAAAGCCCTGAGTCTCTTCCGGGACTCAAGACAATCTTTTAGCTGTAACCCTCTGTGCAATATATAAAAATATATATAAATATATAAAAAAATAAATCTAAGAGTAGATCACATGCTTCTAACATACAATGGCACAGGATATACATTACCATTCCAAAGGAGAGGAAATGGAGCATAGTGAGGAAATACTGGACCAAAGCAAGTCCAAACTCTGCATCTCCATGCCTGATGTCAAAGGGCTCTTCAGATCTCCAACTCCTTCCNGTTTTGTTTACTTCAGTACACTTCTCTCACTTGGGCTGGTTCCACATCCTGTCTGCAGCTTACTTGGCAGGTGTTGCATGACTCTGGCGTCTCTAACATCTTGGGGTNTCCGAAGCAATCCAGGTTTCACCTTCACAGCTTCATGCAATAGTCTTTCTGGGCCTTCATGCAGGGACTTCCCTGACACAGGTCTGGCCTCAGAGGCTTTCCTTACCTGGGGAGGGAGAGTCCTCCACTCCTTTCTTGTATTCTTGACTCTAAAGCCAGAAACATGTGGCCAAAGCTGCCGAGTTCTGCTGCTTGCTGGGCTGAAACCTGGCTCCCTCATTCAAACACATTTGCATTAGCTTCTGTTTTTGATGGTTTCCTTCACTGCTCAGTCATTTATTTAATTGCTTTTCACAAACTGATAGCTTAGCTGGGTGGGGTCTTGGTCCTCACTTTCTTTGTTTCACTTAGCATCAGTGTTTTCTTTAAAGTTTTTATCTCCTGGACTGGCTCCAACATTACACTTCCTGGTCCTCCTTTTCTCTTCAAACTGTACTTTCTGTATTTTTCCTTGTTCAGCTTGCTCCTTTTAATTATTGATCTGTCGAACAGTGACCATTAATAACCACACCACACAGTTAATACTNGGCTGTCTTGAAATCCCCTCTGCCAATGTTATTAATCCAAAACCCTTTTATTTAGCCTCAGGCAGATTTTTAGATAGGGGCAAAAGGCAGCTACATTCTTGGTCAAAATATCATGAGAATGTCCTCTAGACCACTTACTAAAATTCTCCCCTTCTGAAACTCCTTGAGCTGGACCTCCACAGTTCAAATCGTCCTCATCACTGTAACCCATGTTCCTACTAGGATGGCCCAGTAAGTCCCACTTAAAATGTGCAACCACTTATCTAGTCCAAAATTCCNAAGACTTCCATATTCCTCTAACAAACAGCATGGCCAGGCCTATCACACTAATACCCCACTCCTGGTTACAACTTCTGTCTTAGTCAGTGTTCTNTTGCTGTGAAGAGAGACCATGACCAAGACAACTCTTATAAAAGAAAGTATTTAATTGGTGGAGTTTTGATCTCCTTGGACTGGCTCCAATATTACACTGTAAAATCCATTATCATTGTGGTGGGGGCATGGCAGAACACAAACAGACATGGTACTAGGGAAGTAGCTGAGAGTTCTACAACCTGAGCAGAAAGAGAAAGAGAGAGAGACTAGGCTTGGCATGGGATTTTGAAGCCTCAAAANCCACCCTCCAGTTACACACTTCCTCCAACAAGGCCAAAGCTCTTAATCCTTTAAGAGCTGGCCTGGTGACTCAGCATTCAATTATATGAGTCTATGTGAGGCATTCATATTCAAACCACCACACATATGCACATGTATACACATATGCACATGTATATGTGTTATCTATTTCTCTAGCTATAGATTCCCAAGTATATCAACACAACCTGCTCAGTCTATACAATGTTACTTATATGTATGTTTTCAGGGCTGACCATCCGGTCATCCTTNAACTACATTCTAAATATTTGTCCTTACACCCACAGGTAAGTGTAGTCCTCACCCCTCATTAAGGAAACTTCTCTTTGAAACAGATGGAGACCATTACAGAAAATTATAACCAATTAAAACAGAGTTGTGGAGCCCAGTCCCAATAGGTCCATCTATATTACAACTCTCATTTTCTTTGGAAGAGTAGGAGCCTGACTTCTATGGTCCTCAATTAATAAATGCACCTGGCTGGTCTCTGACAACCACGTGTACACTCAGGAACAGCTGTGTGTGCCTCATACAGCCTCATGCCTTACACCACCCATTGATCCACCTCTCCTACGCCGCCTTTAGCATCCTCAGTACTTTTCTTTTCCTCATGCCAACATTTACAAGCTTTCTGCTTCTTTAGAGCATCTTTAGTTCAATNTCTCTTACTGAAAACCTTGAATAAAATCACCCTCGTCTATTTAGCTTTGCTATCAAATTTTACTTTAACAACTTCTATTTCATGTCCCACTATAACTTACTTGTACAGTAGAGAGACCCAAGGGCAAAGTGTTTTTACTCTCCAAATCCTCAAATGTCCCTAAGTAAAATGTGTGTGTGTGTGTGTGTGTGTGTGTGTGTGTGTGTGTGTGTGTGTGTGTTACTCATGGCCTTTTGCATTATTCTGAGAATAATGAATTACATTACTTAATGTTCTTAGTGATTTGATTTAGTTAAAGATTCCTTGGCAACTCAGTCATGTTGGGTATAATTGAAAGAAGAAATAAGGAAGTGTGGGCAGATAATCAGTGTACAGTGTTACTTGTTATTGATGTTGCTGACACTAATATTGCTTGTACTACTCTTACTATAGGTAGATAGTACTCACCCCTCCAGCTTGAAAACAGTATATCTGTGACAGGGCTTTCTTGCCTTTGTTAAGTTAGTTCTATTTAACTCTGTGCACCAGAGGCATCACAGACTGAATCTCAGATGGTGTCGCAGCCATCACAGCCTCTAATACATTGAGGCAAGCAGCTAACAGTGGCTGAAAACCCAGCTGTTTGTTTAATGTCAGTGATATTTGGATCTATCCATGAGGCACACTTATATTACTATAATATTGCCTTTGTTGGTTGCTATTCATGCATGCTTGGAGGAGTTATTTTAAAACTCTTATTCTCAGAGTCTCTGTGAGATAATAGGGCTGAGGTAAACTATATGTGTTAATCACATATCTAGTAACAAAACACTCTGTTTCTTTAGGAGACATTTGTGTTTTCTACAAAGGCTACATGTGGAGTCGTGCGAGGCAAGCCATTGGTGGAGTGTTAATGCAAATCATNGAGGAATCTCCTGAGGAGTAGCCACAGGTTAACAAAGGTCTTTGGTTCTTACTCTCACCTGATTTATCTCATAAAATCTCATTGTTGTCATGAGACTGGGAACCAGCCGTGTTCTCCACCTCAGGAAAGGAGAGAGGGGCTGTGTGTTTGTTTTTCCATTTCTTTCCACCTCCTGGCCTCATTATTTCCAAGGACATTTATCAGAGTCACTCGAGTAGTTCATGTTTACCGAAGTATTTTATAGTCGCTCTTTCACTCTGTCGAATAAGGAAATAAAATTACCATCAAGTTCACAACAAACAAACAAAAATGTCATTTATTCTAGTTTCTGCTGGAAAGTGGTTGAAGCCTGATGACTTCAGTTTCAGCTGTCTATATTTGCAGTGGAGCACTCTCAGAATTAGTACTTGATATTCTAGATGGACTTTTTCAAAGTCTAGCTCTCTACTTGGAATATCACGCTCAGAGGGAGCGTGGATACTTTTGCCCCCCAGAAAACCTAAACACTGGTACCTGAAGCCTGCAACAAAACAAGAAACAAGTGGTCAGCCCTGAGATCTACACATAAAAGTAAAGTTACATGGACTGAACAAGTGGTACATCACACACACACACACACACACACACACACACACACACACACACACACCAATAATGTTGAAAAAGGAGGTCATAAATTTGAGAAAGAGCTCAATGAGGTACATGGGAGAAGTTGGAGGAAGGACAGTGAAGCACGGGGTGACGTAATTATAATTTCAAAGAATAAAAAGATATTATAAAACAGACAGACAAAAAACCAGACTGCAACTTGTGCTGTTTTCCTAGCCTCTGTTCTGCCAGGCCAACAACTCTGCTGTGGGGAAGGTAGAGTGACTCTCTATCCAGTTTGGGCAAAAGTGTGAATAATTTTGATTTCTGAATTTCAGATAAGGCTCCCAGCAAAGAAAGAGGTGAGCAGTGTCAGGTGCAGAGGGAGGTAGTCAGTGTGACCACGTTCCAACAGATGAAGGGCTTTGGTGACCTGAGTCCACCTTCAACTGGCAGGAACCTGGGGATTTTATAAGAATGTGAAACAGGAAGGGGTGGGTGGACATCNCTGACCACTGTGATCCTGGTCAGGCAATGTTCCNGTGGATCATTTCTTCAGTTCTGTTCTGTGTAGAAGTATGTAGAAGTTGAGTTGGGTTTACTCGAGAGGAGTAAGCAGGCAGCCATGAGGTGGTCATTATGTTCTAGGTTGCTGCCCACAGGCCCTTGATGCTTGGCTTTCTTTAAGGGGTGATCTTTCCTGCTTGGTTTCTTTTGGTTGGTCAAGGGTATGGGTGGGTTCAGTCTTTTGCCCTCAAGTGTTTACTAAAGAACACTGAATTTTTCTGGAATTCAAGCTAACTATAGGAGAAGGTAAGTTGAGGAGAAAGTTAAGGGATGAATGGAATAGAGTGAANGAGGCCANGGATGGTGNNGTCCTTTAGGTCTACCTTTTATTTTTATGNCTTGTGTCATTTTTCTCTCAGTATGGCTAAGTGTCTGGATCTAGACCTGGGTTGCTATGGCTGGAGCTTCTGGTAGCATTTTTCATTCAGTCGTTATTTTTAGAGATTTTATTATGTGTCTGAAAGTAGGTAAAACATAGTTTTTAAAATTCTCCGTAGTGATTTTAGATTAACAAGAAGGTAGAGAAAAATAAGTAAGGAAGGATTTTACTGCAACTTTAACACAGCTAGGGGCCTCTCCTACAGACCAATGGACCAGCATGGAACAGGTGAGTAAGCCCATTAAACATGAGGAAAGGCCTCTTTGGAGTATTCATATTTACATTTCTGGTCTACTTAATTACACACACACACACACACACACACAGACATACATACACACATACACAGACACACACAGACACACACACAGACACACACACATAGACATACACACAGATAGACACACACACACATACACAGACACACACAGACACACACAGACACACACACACACAGAGCCATTGATGCAGTATTTTTTCTGTATATGTCTGTCTCCCCCACCTCATGTGTGCATGTGTATACATACATGTGTATGTGTGTGTGTGCATGTGTATGTGTATGTATATATGTGTGTGTGCATATATGTGTGTGTACGTGTGTGTGTGTGTGTCCATGTGCAGGTGTGTGGTCAGAGGACAACTCACAGGAATCACTCCCCTCTTCACCATCTGGTTCCTAGGCATCAAACTCAGGTCCTCAGATTTGGCAGCCATGCCTTTACCCATTGAGCCATCTCACTGGCACCCAACTTTTCTGATTTTATATTTTCCCTGGTCAAAACAGAAAGGAATATAATTTGACATTTAAATCTTTTTTTTCGAGACAGGGTTTCTCTATGTAGCTTTGNNCCTTTTTCCTGGAACTCACTCAGTAGCACAGGCTGGCCTCGAACTCACAGAGCTCTGCCTGCCTCTGCCTCACGAGTGCTGAGATTAAAGGNGTGNGCCACCACNNCCCNGCGACATTTAAATCTTAAGAAAAGAAAATGTAGAGCTCAGTCACATGATAGGTGTCTGACTTTGAGCAAAGTCTTTCGTGTCTCAGCTTCCTTGTGCAGATNCTTAGATTGTGGATGGTAATCACTAGCTCTTGGATGCAGTTTTGTGAGGATTAAGTAAAACAATCANATACAGCGCTTTCACAGTTTTGTCGGGGGGGAATAAAAACAATGGCTTTCATCACTTTTCAGATTCACTATGGCACTGGTTCCATGTTTGTAAGAATCTTAGTAGGTTCTCTTGCNGATATTAGTGTGGTGGGTACAAATGCTTCTAGGGAGAAATGTTTCCTTTACAATCTTAACATGTATGAATTACACTCTTGAGGGAGTTTGCTGGGCCCCTAGATATTTTCAGGCCATGTGTGTGATGGACATGTTTGCATTTCCTAAGCTAGCTCTGCTTTGATTTGGTGACAAACCATTTGATAACAAACCATTACAAGTACCACTTCCATTAAGTGTCTGTTTTACTACTNTTTCTCACACAGGAAAAGTAGGCTCCTGAGTCTGTGTATGTGAACATTACCCAGGTGCTCTCCTGTTCTCCAAGCTGCTTTAGCTTGAAGGAGACCCCTCCCAGANGAACAGGTGTCTGAGAATCATNGTACAGTGTCAGAGAGGAGAACCATGCATGTTTCCAACTGGATGTGACATCATCCCTGGGTTAGTCTGCTGAATAACCTCAGTTTCTTGGCCATGCCTACTGTTTAGGAGGACAGTCAAGGCTGTTCTCTTTCATGTCCAGAAGTAGAGGTGAGCTGTGTGGATGAAGGGCAGAGGTGGCCAGTACAGTAACAAATGTCACTTTTCTCATATTGTTACATCTCTGTCGCTGCTCTTTTTCCTTACATGTGATTCACTCCATCTGACTTTATTCTTCTAAACGTCACAGTTCCTTCTCCATCTGACTTTATTCTTCTAAACGTCACAGTTCCTTCTCCATCTGACTTTATTCTTCTAAACGTCACAGTTCCTTCTAGAATAAGATGCTGTTAGATGAATACACAGTCAGAGAAGGAGGCCTAGTCTTGTTCTTAACCACACCAGCAAAAAACAGTACCTGGCAACGGTAAATACAAACTAAATTATCATAGTAATTAGCAACCTTGTTACCATGAAAGGAATATTTTTNAAAAAGGGATACCACTGGCATATACCTAAAATATTTTCTTCAGTGTGTCCTCACAGGTAAGTCAGAGGGAAGAGCCAGCCTAAGGTCACACAGCCCATTAATCATACAGGAAGGGACAGANAAGCAATCTAATCGTGTAGTGCTGACATTGTTATAAACTAAATATGTAAGTTAGAGGGAAAAATGATTGATAGAGGAAACCATAAAATTATCTGATTCTTTTTTTCCTGGAGGGCGGTGGCATGAAATAAGTCACGTGTGTTTTTGTTTTTAGTTGAGAAATACTGCTAATGTCACAAGAAAGGATGAACGTGTTCTGTGTGACCATATCGAAGAACATAAAGAGCCTTTANTTTGAAGCAAAGAATTTAGCTGACAGAATTACACACTGACCTGTCTGTGGCTCCTGACTTGAGGGATGCTTATGAGGGTTGAAGCGTCAATAACCACTAAGCTCCGAGCACTTAGGAAAACATGAATACTGTGAACAAAGACATCATAAAGATTGGTAGCAATGGCAGAAAAAGGGAATTTGAAAAACTAGCAAATTGTCCCTTCTTTGAGAAATGTGGTTAGGTACTCTCACCTAGGGTTGTAATAGTGACTTAAATGGACAATATTCTATTTAAGTTTAGTGACTCGAAAAAATCTGCCTTCTAGGAAAACAAATACTTCTCCAGGGAATGCATGAAACTAGCTATTAAAATAATCTATGTTTGTAGGATATATCTACAGATCATTAAAAACTGAATTAGAATTTTCAAAATTTGTATACCTTGCTAAATTAATATATTCAAATATTATGGACCTATGAATTCAGTAATGTTATAACCATTTCATGCAAAAGATGCTGAATGCTATTNAAAAAACCACAGGTGACAATGTTTTCACCCTCCTATATTTTTCATTATGGTATCGTTGAAAGCAATAACTCTCACTTTTTAATCTGGCAGTTCTGAATGTCTCGGCAAATGCGTAACTCCTGTATCCACCATAAACGAGAATGGCCATGATTGTATCAGTCAGAAAAATCCCCCAGGGTCTCTAGTCAATCACACTGCAAACATTAGAACTGGAGAGGTACAGAATATCCCTGTGACTCTGAAAACCTTCAGGGACAATGGAAGAATCAGATGTCTGTGGAGGAGGGCATAGAAAGATTCATCCAGTAAAGACCTGTTCCCATGCCTGTGTTTACCATTGACCCTCAAGCACAATTATTATTATTATTTCCTTCTTAATTATTTACTTTGTGTTTCTGGAAATGGAACCCAGTGCTTTGCATGTGCTAGGCAAGCACCTTACTGATGAGCTGTACCAGCTCTGGTGCTGTCTCAGTGAGTGTTGGGGGGGGAAAGGTTTGTAGGGTTTTTTTCTCTTGTAGGAACATTGCCACATGGGATATACTAAAAATAAGTTAATTAAAATTTTGACTAAATTAGATTTTTCTCATAATAATTTTTAATTAGTAGAGCACAGTTTTAAAGATATAAGGGGCAATTATAACAGACAAGTTGTTTTATATTCTTAGTTTTTCAGTTTGGAAAATAATACTTTAATTTTCATGTTTCATTAGCNGTATAATATAGTATTTCATTTAATAAAATAACACCATTATTCAAGAAGAAAAATTAAAAGTTGACTAAGCAGATTGTTAGTATCATTCAGAATAACGGGCATACACATGCCGCAAATGGAGCCAGTACACAATCATAATGGAATCTAACCATGAAATACCAGCAATTATTATCTCATAAACTATATGTATCTTTTGATGAAAATTTTAGTCCAATTAAGTTAAATGTTTATAAATAGTTCTTTTATAAAGAGAGGAAAAATCCCCTAGTAAAACACATGCCTCCTATAGAAGCATGCAGCCATTGTGTGAATCTGTCTCTGTGTTTTCAGACACTAGTGAGTCAAGGTGAAGGTTTTATGAACTTGTCTGCATATCTACAATCTATCAAGAAATGAATATTCTAGCTAGGTGATATTTTATTCATCACAAGATCTCAAAACAGGGAAGATCTTTCAAGTATACTTCCAAAACACTAATGCAATTTAAATTACTAATTCTGGACAATAATTTTCTTCGTATGANCAATACAAAATATCAATTAGGAAGAAAACTAGTAAAATAGACTTGTTTATTGTGATTTTATGAGAGTTTTAAAAAAATCAGTCTTGAAATTTCACTGTCTTCCAATAATGCCAGCATACTGTGATGACATTTGAAGAGATTTGGATTAATTATGTTGGCAGAGGAAATCTCAAAACAGCCTAGGATAGACTCTGTTATATGGTTATTAGTGTTAACTCTGATGAAGATTTATCATCATCAGTCTTGCTTTGGTCTGGTATTTCCTCACTATGCTTCCTTCNTGGTAATATATATCCTGTGTCATTATATGTTGGAAGCATGTGATTTGTTTTTTTATTTTGATTTTATAGGCGATTACAGTTAAGAGATTGCACACATCTCAGAAAAGAGTTTGAACTTTGCACTTTTAAACATTGTTGAAACTGTGATAGACTATGGGGACTTTTGATGTTGGACTAAACGCATTTTGCATTATGATATTGTTACAAGCTTATGAGGGGCAGGGAGTAGAATGTAGTAGTTTGAATGTGATTGACCCCCATAAGCTCATAGGGGGTGGCAATATTAGGAGGTATGACTTTGTTGGAGTAGGTTTATCTTTGTTGGAGGAAGTGTGTTTCTGTGGGGGTGGGCTTTGAGGGCTCCTTTGCTCAAGCTTCACACAGTGTGACACCCAGACCACTTCCGGTTGCCTGCGGGTCAAGATGTAGGACTCTCAGCTCCTTCTCCAGCACCATGTCTGCCTGCATGCCTCCACATCCCACCATAATGATAATGGACTAAACCTCTGAAAACGTAAGCCACCCCAATTAAATGTTTTTTCTTTGTAGGAGTTGTCATTGTTATGCTGTCTCTTTACAGCAATAGAAACCCTAACTGTGACAGAGGCCAAGCCTGTAATATTCTGTTAAGAACTCATTTATACTTTGACTGTGATCTAAGACTTTGAGGGAGGCTAACTTTAGAAGTAACAGTAGGAAGAATTTTATGGCAGAACAGCCTGCAGGCTACAGCATGGCTATCTATGGCAGTGATGGTGGTGAACAAAAATAGTAACATTTGGATAGAAAAGATCGCCTTTGAAGTTGTTGTCAAGGAAGATTTGATTGTTACAGTGACATTCCCTTGGAGAAAATTGATTTTATCTTTACCATGAGGAATCAATGGAAAATAACTTAGTAAACAGTTAGGGATGGAACTTGGAGTCCAGTTTCCTTCTTAGTTCTGGGATTTTGTCTGGTTTGAACCCATGTGGAGCTTGTGAATGCTACCACAGTCTCTGTGAGCTCATATGTGCACCAGCTCTGTTGTGTCTGGAAGATATTGTTTCCTTCATGTCATTCATACCCTCTGGCTCTTACAATTCTGCCAACTCTTCGTCCCTTNTAGGTCCCTGAGCCATGAGAAGAGGGGTTTGATAAAGACATCCCACTCAGAGCTGAGTGTTCCTGAGGAGAATTTATAAAGTGAACATAAATTCAGGACACCACAAGTTAAATATTTTATTCACTGCCTGCAGAATAGCTTTCTTTGGTGACCTTGAACTGGTCTTGTTGTCATTTGTTTACTTCATTTAGTACAGAGACTCTACAGAATATTCAGGAAATGCAATGTCTGAAAACAGCCTTGGCCTTGGCTTTGACAGTCAAACGAAAAGTAATAGGGATGAGCTGCCTTGGAGAGTCAGGACTTTGTTTCCCACTCTCCCAAGGCTTATGGCTCCTGAGTCATACAACCTGAGGTGAGCTGTCTATCAGTCCCTTAGCTGCAGTACCACTCGGCAATGTATTGCTGAGACCACAACTACCATGGGCAGCTTTGGAGACTTGCTCAGGATAGAGCCTGGGGTTCTTTTGTCTTTTTTGCTTATATGAAAATAGTATCACTATTCCATGTAAGGCATCTAATGTAAGTAAGAAGATCTTCACCAGGTTCTTGCAAATGGTGAAACCTCAGCACAGATGCAGTAGGTGGGGGACTTTGGATGTCCAGATAGACAGGTTGGCATCTTGACATCCTCCCGNCAATGGGAGACTACATTTGGGCTTCAAAATCAGAGAATCCTCTACCCAGAGTGATGGAGTACAAAGACAGTAAGTAAGGTTATGGGAAATAGGAGAGAAAGAGGGAGGGGAAGGAGAGAACATCTCAATTACTTTTCTATCACTGTGATAAAACACCACAGCCATGGCATCTTCTAAAAGGAAGAGATTAATTGGGCTTATGGTTCTAGGGGTGAGAGTCTATGGTGGCCAAGTGAAGGCATGGCAGCAGGCAGCTGTAGTGGAAACTGAGTGCTCATATCTTCACTGGCAAACAGGAAGCAGAGACCACACTGGGAGTGGCAGGAGTCTGTTGAAACCTCAATCCCATCTCCAATGACATACCTTCTCCAACAAGACCACACTTCCTAATCCTTCCCAAACAGTTCCAACAACTGGGGACCAAATATTTAAACATATGAGCCAATGGGGGTCATTCTNATTCAAACCACCACAAGCTTGGCAGAAATGAAGATACTCTGAAGAGAAATGTATGTCCCCCTTCTCAGTTACCAGACTATTGAGATAGTCCTTAGNGGAGAGGGAGAGAGGGAGAGAGAGAGAGAGGGGAGAGAGAGAGAAGAGTTATAAATTTTGAAAAATTACTTTTCAAAATTTTTCTAATATTATTAAAATGCCATTTTAAAGATTAAAATACTATTGTATCACTCAATATTAGAAAACTAGCAATTTCATGAAACACTTACAACCAAAGATAAAAATAATTGTAGCAGCGTTCAGACAAAAGATATAATAATAAAAGGCCAGCTACCTCTAGGCAGGAACATGGAGGCTGCTGACTATACATTCTCTTATTTCTATCACCTTTATGGAAGATAAATTTTGGAAGAAGAACTCATACAATGCTGGATACTATTTTGATTCTAGTAATATGGGAGTGGGAAATTGTATTACATGGAATACCAGATTCAGGGATGAGAATGGCCCCCATAGGCACATGTATCTCCAGTTGGTGAAACTGTTTCTAAAGGACTAAGAGGTGAGGCTGGGGTGTGTCACTGGGGTGGACCTTGAGGTTTCAAAAGACCAGAGCCATTCTCAGTTTTCTGTCTGCTTCCTGCTTGCAGATCAAGATGTGAGCTCTCAGCTGCTCCTGCCACCATCCCTTTGCTTCACCAACATGGACTCTAACCCTATGGAACCTTAATTTCAATGAAATGTTCCATTTATAAGTTGCCTTGGCCATGGTGTTCTGTCACAGCAAGAGAAACCCTAACTCACATAGGAATCAATAGTTATCTATAATCTCATGATAGATTTAGCTACACATAATTTGCTACTATTCAAATAATTTTGTTTTTCTGAATACCCAGAATAGTTCACCCTGATGTAAACTGAATCAAAATTAAACATTGTGAAGAATATCATCTAAAACTACACCTATGAAAATCCATACATCTTCTGAAAGATGCATAAGGCTTATGGTAAGATTTGGATGGCNGTTGACAAAAAGCCACAGAGCAAGCGGTTGTGTGATATTCAGACAGCATCAGCAAAAGGACAAGTTCAGTAGACAAGATGTGCACTGCCCCCAGCTAAGTAGAAGGATGCGCTGATACTGGGGTGAATAGGTTGGCTATAAGCCAAAGGTCTAGAGGGAATTCAGGGGTAGGAGTGGAAAGTCTGTTAGAGGTCTTGGTCCACCCTAAAATGTCTTTAGATGGTTACCAGAACAGTTCCTTAGTCACTGAAGTTCACTGGTGAACATTTAACTGCCAAAGAAAAAAGAAATAGCGTACATCCCCTTTCAGAGCTTTTGGCTATCGTGAAGGCAGAATGCACACCAGATGAAGCATTCTGTAATGAAAATGATTTTATTGCTGCTTTTGTTCTCCTCCCCGCCCCCCCAGCATGATAGGCATAAATATAGGAAATAATAGCTTACTGGATGGATACTAATGAGAGGGATTTTTTAAAAAAATGCCTTTTTCCCCTTTTTTTTATTATTAAAAAGATCTTCCACTCCTTTTACATACCAACCTCAGACCCCCCTCTCCTCC